>JAPDVR010000001.1:1085000-1092500 GCA_026230005.1 Gila orcuttii | reverse complement strand
TGTAAGGAGTAGAAAGTACAGATAATTGCGTGAAAATGTAAGGAGTAGAAGTAAAAAGTCAGCTGAAAAATAATTACTCCAGTAAAGTATAGATACCCAAAATTTCTACTTAAGTAAGGTAACAAAGTATTTGTACTTCGTTACTTGACACCTCTGGATCCTTTGAAATTGAGTGAGTGAGTGAGTGAGTGAGTGTTATTATTGAGAAATGTGATGTCTAACTTATGGTCTCTCTCTCTCTCTCTCTCTCTCTCTCTCTCTGTCAGTTCTGCTGGCTGAGGCTGTAGAGAATGGCAGCATTGAGGGCAAAACCCTGAAGATCACAGATTTCGGTCTGGCAAGAGAGTGGCACAAGACCACTAAGATGAGCACGGCGGGCACGTACGCCTGGATGGCCCCCGAGGTCATCAAGTCCTCCACTTTCTCCAAGGGCAGCGACGTCTGGAGGTGAGAGAGAGAGACACGTAAACTCAACCGCTTTAAGCTCATGTGACATTAGAAACCGTGTCAACTGCTCTTCGAAAATTACTGGTTAACCCAGTGTTTCCTAACCTTTTTTCAGTCACGGCACCCTTTGAGAATTTTCAAAAAATTGTGGCACCCTACACTAGGGATTGGTGATATGGATATTAGTGATGATGTGAATATAGTTTCATTCACCACTGTTTTTGGCTAAAAGTGATGAATGCATTATTGAGAGCCTCAGAAACACAAACACTGATTTAAAGTAAAACGTACCCATCATCAGATAGACTCCTATAAAATACCAATTACATAAAAGAATTAAAGAATTAAAAAACAGGAAAAATCCAAATACCAACCCTTGCAGAAATGGAAAAGTTGCATATGTACATTTCTTCTGTAAAAGTGCAGATAATGTTTAAATAGTGCATCTGTACTGAAAAACATCACACAATAATAATTACACACAATAATAATTAAAATCAGTTACAAGTTTGATAAAAATACTGATAAGATAATAATACTACTACAAATTCTACTACTAATAACAATATAAACCGCAGTAAGGATTGATGAGCTGCTGGGTTCATGATTATTAATCAGTTTAGTTTCTGCTAAATAATTATTCTACAGAATAACAGCAGCTGAAAGGTTTGTTTGAGCTTATTATTCCACTTTTGGTGTGAAAGGGTCTTTACATTTTCCCAAAAATATAACTTTTTTGTTTAAAAAAAAAAACAAGCCCAGCTCAGGTGGAAAAGAGTAACGCAAAAGTAATGTGTAACACATTACTTTCCTAAAATAGAAACTAAGTAACGCAAAAGTAATGTAACATTACTTTCCTAAAATAAACTAAGTAACGCAAAAGTAATGTAACACATTACTTTCCTAAAATAGTAACTAAGTAACGCAAAAGTAATGTAACACATTACTTTCCTAAAATAGAAACTAAGTAACGCAAAAGTAATGTAACATTACTTTCCTAAAATAAACTAAGTAACGCAAAAGTAATGTAACACATTACTTTCCTAAAATAGTAACTAAGTAACGCAAAAGTAATGTAACATTACTTTCCTAAAATAAACTAAGTAACGCAAAAGTAATGTAACACATTACTTTCCTAAAATAGTAACTAAGTAACGCAAAAGTAATGTAACACATTACTTTCCTAAAATAGAAACTAAGTAACGCAAAAGTAATGTAACATTACTTTCCTAAAATAAACTAAGTAACGCAAAAGTAATGTAACACATTACTTTCCTAAAATAAACTAAGTAACGCAAAAGTAATGTAACGTATTACTTCCCTAAAAAACTAACCAAGTAACGCAATTAGTTACTTTTTAAGGGAGTAACACAATATTGCACTGCAATACTTTTCAAAGTAACTTCTCCAACACTGAATCTGACAGTAGTTTGTTCCACTGTTGGTCAGAATATGCGAATGATGTCTGAGGTTACAGGTGCGTCCCTGCGTTTGCATTCATTGGTTAATAGTTTTAGGCAATAACAGTAACTTTTTAAGACTGATTAAGAAAGCATTTCTCAAATGTTCTCCGTCACCTTCTCAAAGCTGAGGCCTGTCTGTAAATCGCAGCTGGTTTCCCTGTAATGAGCTGCTCAACTGGTAATGCTGCACTCAGATTAACTGGCTTTAAATTCATCGCCCACAGACACAAGTTAGACGTGTCGCTTCACCGTTTTCCCTTTAATACACTTTCTCCTCTGCAGGGAAACATCAAATGTTCTCCTCCAATTTACACGTCTCGATTGAAAGAACTCTCGGAGAGTTACTACAGTTAAAACCCTTTAAAGCGCTCGGATCTGTGTGTTCAAGCCTTGTGGAGTGAGAAGCTCTGGTGTTTGTGTGTTTCTGTATATGCTGTAATTACACGACTATATAAAACTGCTGTGGGCAACTCACTCCCTCTCTCTCGCTCTCTCTCTTTCTCTCTCTCTTTCTCTCTCTTTCTCTCTCTCTTTCTCTCTCTCACGCTCTCTCTCTCTCTCTCTCTCTCTCTCTCTCTCTCTCTCTCTCTCTCTCTCTCTCTCTCTCTCTCTCTCTCTCTCTCTCTCTCTCTCCAGTTATGGTGTGTTGTTATGGGAGCTTCTGACTGGTGAGGTCCCATACCGAGGGATTGATGGTCTGGCTGTGGCTTATGGAGTCGCTGTAAACAAGCTGACGCTTCCCATCCCCTCCACCTGTCCTGAACCCTTCGCCATGCTCATGTCCGGTGGGTCCATACATGCATCCACACACCCATTCAATCCATTCCATCCATAATGCATACATACATACATACATACATACATGCATTCATTCATTAACATAAATTATTTCTTTCTTTTTATCAGTAGAGTATCTGATCATTATCATTACAGTATCTGTACGTCCTGTAAAACCTTCAAGTTTTTAAAATGATTTAAGTCTTTGTCAAACCAACAACAAAGTCTGTCTTGACTACCTTTGCCAGTTGAGTTTCATGAAATGCTGTTGTGTGTGTGTCAGAGTGCTGGGACCAGGACCCGCACCGGCGGCCCAGCTTCAGCTGTATCCTGGAGACGCTGACGGCTCTGGAGGAGCAGGTGAAGGAGGAGATGCCACAGGACTCCTTCCACTCTCTGCAGGAGGACTGGAAACTGGAGATCCAGGACATGTTCGATGAGCTGCGGGCTAAAGAGAAGGTGCGCGGGGGTCTGGTGCATCATGGGATAGATTAGTCAAGCCACCTTCATTTATAAAGCGCTTTTAACAGTATAGACTGTTTCAAAGCAGCTTTACAGTGATAATAGGAGATTACAGTAACAGAGATTGTTTTGGCTTTACAGCAGATCTACAATAAAGTTATTGTCCAGATAAAGTTAGTTATTAACTTAGCGGCTGCTAACACACACCGTTCTAACAGAAAAGCCTTAATGCGATCCGGCCGCTCATCCGCATAAACAGTTCCTGGTGTCTCAAGAACACACAGGTTCGAAGGTGCAAACGAATATCAGTTATCTCTGCGCAAACCTCAAAAACGCAAACCCACGAAATGCAGACGGCGCGCACATGCGCATCACGTGTTCAGTCGATAGGTATGCGCGTTTGAATATATATGTGCGCAGACCTTCACAAATCAACCCTCAACAAACTACTTGTCTGGCTTCATTTATAATCATTTATAATTGCATTTTTTGTAGCGTCTGCGTAACCACTCGTACCCGAGTTATCCCGACAACGTTTATCAGTGCAGAGGTGAAGGGAAGGAGGCCTTCACAGGGAGAGACGAGTGACACTTCAGGATGCGATGTCGTCCTTCATCAGATCTGGTGTGTGTGTGTGTGTGTGTGTGTGTGTGTGTGTGTGTCCATGCGCAGGTCCTTCATCAGATCCGGATACGGCCTGGATCCGGCGGACTGCGGTAAACCTCGGGATAAACAGAGAGACTAATATTAGCGTAGACGCCATCCTTCTTATGATGTAACGAGTACATCAGGATTTATGGGAAGTGTTCCCAGTTCCGGCTGATCTAAACTATGCAGCCTAACATTGAATTATAGAAGTCTATAATGTGTTATGTGTATGATAAGCCAAAGAGATGTGTTTTTAGTCTAGATTTGAACTGACAGACTGTGTCTGCTTCCCGGACAATGTTAGGAAGATTGTTCCAAAGTTTTGGTGCTGAATAGGAAAAGGATCTACCGCCAGCAGTCGATTTAGATATTCTAGGTATTATCAACTGGCCAGAATTTTGAGATCGCAATAGACGTGAAGGACTATAATGCGTTAAGAGCTCGCTCAAGTACTGGGGAGCTAAACCATTTAGTGCTTTGTATGTAATCAGCAATATTTAAAAATGTATACGATGTTTAATAGGGAGCCAATGCAGTGTTGACAGAACCGGGCTAATATGGTCATACTTCCTGGTTCTGGTAAGAACTCTAGCGGCTGCGTTTTGGACCAGCTGTAGTTTGTTTATTAAGCGTGCAGGGCAACCACCCATAAGAGCATTACAATAATCTAGCCTTGATACAATAATCTAGCCTTCATGAACGCATGAACTAACTGTTCTGCATTTTTCATTGAAAGCATATGACGTAATTTAGATATATTTTTAAGATGAAAAAATGCAGTTTTACAGATACTAGACACGTGACTTTCAAATGAAAGATTGGTATCAAAGAGCACACTCACACACACACACACACACACACACACACACACACTCACACTCACACTCACACACACACACACACACGCATCCAGGCTCCTAACCGACGACGAGGACTTGACAGAGCAGCATCAAGTGTTAGACAGTATTCTAGGTTATTACGTGAGGAAGTTTTTAGTCCAATAATTAGAATCTCTGTTTTTTCAGAAGTCGTAGGAAATTACTAGTCATCCAGTTTTTTATATCAGCTATGCATTCCATTAATTTGTACGTTTCGTCAGGGCATGAAGAAATATAGAGCTGAGTATCATCAGCATAACAGTGAAAACTAATTCCATGTTTCCTAATGATATCTCCTAAAGGTAGCATGTAGTGTGTGTGTGTGTGTGTGTGTGTGTGTGTGTGTGAGGGTAGCATGTACAGAGTGAACAGCGGTCCTAGTACTGAGCCTTGTGGTACACCATACCGAACTTTGACCGATAAGACATCTCTTCATTTACTGCTACAAACTGATGACGGTCAGATAAGTGTGATTTAAACCATGCTAGTGCAATTCCACTAATGCCAACATAATTTTCTAATCTATTTAAAAGAATGTTGTGGTCAATGGTGTCAAATGCAGCACTAAGATCGAGTAACACTAATAGAGAGATACAACCACGATCGGATGATAAGAGCAAATCATTTGTGACTCTAATGAGAGCTGTCTCAGTGCTATGATACGGTCTAAATCCTGACTGAAAATCCTCACAGATTCCATTTCTTTCTAAAAAGGAACATAGTTTTTACTGCTTAGATCTACTATACTAGAGCATACCGTTATCTTTAACGTGCATCAGATATAAACACAGTACAACCATAGTATGGCGTCAGCATACAACATGAAGCGTACATCATAAAACCAGACAAGAAAACATTTAAAATTAAGAGAGCTTACCAAGTGGCTGCACACCGGGTTGAAATGTCATTACTAACTAAATGAATCGCGCTTCTTTTTCACGTAGTAAATCCTGGTCACATGCCTCACAGCACATTCCTCTCTTAAAGGGGCATCACACTATTATACCTCAAACATTTCTTCATAAATATTACTTGCAACATTTGCAACTCTGCTTTAAAAAAATAAACACTTGAATTACAAAACCTTACAAATAACAGAGCACAGAAAACACAACAGTGTGTGTGTGTGTAATTGAAGCTGCAAACACACATGAGCTCTTGAAGCTCCGCCCCCTGTGCCGGGAGCAGCAGCTAATTTGCATTTAAGGGACACACACACAAATGGCACGTTTTTGCTCACCCTCAAAAAGTAAAAATTTTAACATGTTATATGGTGAACATCAGAGACTTCTTTTACAGCTTGTGAAAAGGGCATTGTACCCCCTCTTTAACAATAATAACTCTGCTTCAGATATTGAGGGGACAAAAAGGTTGACGACAGTGTTCGGATAATGAACTTTCAATCCAAACATGCCGAAATATCATGATGTGCTTGTTGCATGTGAGTATATGCGTGAACACGTGTGTGTCTGTGTGTGTGTGTGTAGGAGCTGCGCTGTCGGGAGGAGGAGCTGAAGCGTGCGGCGCTGGAACAGAAGTCTCACGAGGAGTTCCTCCGGCAGCGGGAGCAACAGCTGGCCCAGTGGGAGCAGGACGTGTTCGAGCGGGAGCTGTCCCTGCTCATCCTGCACCTCAACCACAACCAGAAGCCCAACGTCAAGAAGCGCAAGGGGACCTTCAAGAAGCACAAGCTGAAGGTTAAGAACGGGGAAAAGATCAGCATGCCTCAGGGTGAGGCCTTCACCACACACACACACACACATGCACACACACACGCGCACACATACGCACGCTCACACACACACGCGCACACATACGCACGCTCACACACTCACACACACTCACACACACACACACACACGCGCACACACACGCACTCACACACACACGCGCACACACACACTCACACACACACGCGCACACATACGCACGCTCACACACTCACACACACACACACACACGCGCACACACACACGCACTCACACACACACACACGCGCACACACGCGCACACACACGCACACACATACGCACGCTCACACACAATTTATTAGTTATGCGCCGAAAATGATTGGGACAGTTTGAGCTGATCATGTTTTGCTGAAGTGTTTTTTCTTTAATAACTAATGCACCTTTTTACACCACAGACTGAACAACATGAAGCATTGCTTGCTAACTGGTTGAGCTAAACTGGTATTATCTAGTTGTGTAGTTAAATTTAACAGCTGACAGATATTCAACATAATTCATGTGTGTGAGTCTAACAGAAGGACGGACAAAACCAGTGAAATATCAACTGAGTTCTGCTCATATTTTATTACCATTTTCTAAACTATAGCGAATAAACTGTGATAATGTGAGGAATGTTGAAGGAGTGTGAATATATTTTAGTTTGACTGTATGGGGTTGATAAGCTGTTCTGGATTATTTTAGTACATTATTATTATATGATTTCACAGCTGCTATGATGTGTGGAGTAGTTGCTAACAGACATAATCTGTTGTGATGTTGTGAGCAGTGTATTTAACGTTATTATAAGCAAATGGCACTCTCAGAGCCTCTAATTATTACACTCTCTTTATTTAAGATATTAATGAGGTGCAATCACACGGTAATGAGGTGTTATGACACTAGAATGGAAAAATAACAAGTGAACATGTAACAGAGTGCAGAACACAGAAAACACACACACACATTTCTGCACATCGTTATTAATAATTAGCCATGTTGTACTAACCGGTGGTTTCTCTGTTAAGACGAGATGCACAGGTGAATAGGGGGAAAATTAACTATTAATATTACCTTACTTTTCCAGTTGATTAATCA
>JAPDVR010000001.1:1075000-1080000 GCA_026230005.1 Gila orcuttii | reverse complement strand
TAATCAAATGTTTCTTGAGCATCATATTAGAGTGATTTCTGAAGGATCATGTGACACTGAAGACTGGAGTAATGATGCTGAAAATTCAGCTTTGATCACAGGAATAAATTACCAGTCAAAAGATATATATATATAGTAAAGTGTAGTGTCTATATATGTGTCATATTTCTGTGTGTCAGAGGGTTCAGAGAGTGAGGAAGGGGGGTCATCCCCCTGTGGTTCCCCGAAGCCGGATCCCCGGGGTCTGGCGAAGAACACACACCGTTCTCTGTTCAGCAGCGCCGCCCTGCTGGCGTCCGTCGCTCTGGGACGCTGCCTCGAGGCCCAGCACCCCCCCACCCCCCCGCCACGGGCCTCTTCCCGGACTCACCTGCCCGCACCCGAGCCGGAGCCCGTGGGAGATCTGATCACCTTCAGCACAGACTCTCTGCCCCGGGGATTCCTGGACTCACTGAAGCCTCCCGAGATCAAGCCGCTCATGCTGACCCCGCCGCCACCAAACCCCCGGGACCGGGACCGCAGGACGCAGGACAGCTCCGGGGACTGGACGGCTCACGCTAACGGAGATGCAGAGGTGTCGTATCAGAGCGGGGAGCGCAGGAGGAGGGCGAGTCACGGACTGCACTCCTCACAGCTGGGTACAACTCACACGTTCATCAACTCAACTCCAGTTACATTTATTTATTTCGCACTTCATGCAACACAACTCTATGCAGTATGCAGTTTTTTTTTATTTCAAACAATCAGTCTTTTCAATTAGAATTTAACTTAAATTTCAACGACTGGCCAATCGGCTGTCTAGAAATCCGTTTAAAAAACATCAGAGGACTTGAATATTAAAGGGGAATTAGGCAACTCTAGCTATTTCTTCGCTGATTTTCACTTTTGTTGTCGCATGTTTTCTCAGTGAGCGCCCCCTATAGCTGTGGGGCGAATATTTCACAACACTGTCGTAAAAAACTCACTTGCGGCCCTTCCTCCCCCGTTCTACCGCTGCTCATGTGCAGTTGTTATTATCGGAGCCGACAGAACTGACAGTAGACCATTGACTGTTTAAAATGAATTAATAATTAAAATAATGTAGTGTTATTGTAGCTGTTATGTGTGCACTAATATTTCACCATTAAACAGGTTGTTACCAATCAAATGAAATCGGTATCAACAAAATCCACTTTTTCACTGCAGAAGTGGCACTTCTAAATCAGAATTTAGATGCATTTACACTGTTAATTACAATTGCATAAATAATGCTAGGATATTTATGTTTTAAAGAGGACTTATGATGCCAATGTTCATCTGTGTTTAGTGTGTAATGTTGCTGTTTGAGCAAAAAAAAGCTCCAGCTCTTCTCTATATCAGTGTCAGTGTTTCTGAACTCCTGAAACGCCTCCATTGTATCTTGAGTTTCTTCCGGGAACGAACACGTCACAATATTCCTCATTATAATAATTCATACGCAGAATAAAGGGGCGGGGCCTGGTTGAGTTAGTTAGTAGTGTGTTAAACTGGTGGTTATGGTAAGGGGCGGCACATTTCACAAACGTGAAATAACAAAAGCGCTCGACCAATCACAACGCACTGCTCCAGCCGACCAATCAGAGCACAGTGTGCTTTTCAGAAGGAGGGGCTTCATAGAGACAGGAAGTAAACAGAGCGTTACTGACAGACTGGGAAGAGAGGAGCCGCAACAATGGAGAATATGAGGAAAATAATCAACATTCAAGCAGAAAACCTGTTCTAGTAGAATAAGATGGCATTTTTTAAGTAATATTTTGAAAATTGAAATATGAACTACTGTTCAAAACCAGTAAATATTTAACATAAAACAGCCCAAACTGATGTTACCGGTGCAAGAATTAAAATACAATAAAACTAAGCCATGCAGTTGATGCTGTGAATGCGTCACGGGTTCAAATTATGTTACATTTACATTTGTGCATTTATCAGAAGCTTTTATCCGAAGCACTGCTGAGCTGTTCTTGATTCACTTCTCTCTTTATTAGTGTTGGATCTTCCGTTGTGTCAAGACACGTTTGAGGCGGAGGACAAGTCTGTGATGCCGTTCGCCCTGTACCCGGACCCCCGCATGTGGAGCCCCAAAACCCGTCGTCTGGAGGTCAACATCGTGCCTCGCCCACGCCCGTCCCCGAACCGGCCCCGCATCGACCCGTGGAGCTTCGTATCGGCCGGTGCTGTGGACCGAGCCGGCGTTAGGAGACCCGTCAGCAGTCCCACGAGCCCTCGCCTGGGGTTTCAGCCCTCGCCCAACAACCCCTTCACGAACTGTGACCCCTTCCCCTCGCCGGACTGCGACCCCTTCAATCTGAAGGTGGACCCTTCCTTGAACTCGGACCACGGATCGACCTTTGACCCCTTCTCCACCCCCTTCCCGACCTCGCGCTCGGCGCCCTGCTCGACCAACGGGAGCCCGAACCTGTCTCTGCGGGTCGCCCCGCTGAACCCGGCCGACTCCCCGCTCATAGACCTGGGCTGGGCTCGGCCGGTGGAAGAGCGGGTCCCTCGCAGGAGCCTCGGCCTCAGCCCGTTCCGGTCCCCGGCGCTGCCCAGAGACGACCGCTTCTGAGCCCTGGCCCATAAACAGGGCTGCAGTATACGTTCAAATTAAACTGACATTGCGATACTGCTCAAAAAACAGTGGGAATATTCCCAATCCTAACCAAGAAAATCACCTGCTCATTCTAGTGTTATTTCCCAAAATATAACTATTCAAGATCCGGCCCACATCTGGTACATGTGGATTCAACACGGCCCAGATGTGGGCCGGATCTGGTACATGTGGATTCAACACGGTCCAGATCCGGCCCACATCTGGTACATGTGGATTCAACACGGTCCAGATGTGGGCCAGATCCTGGTACATGTAGATTCAACACGGTCCAGATCCGGCCCACATCTGGTACATGTGGATTCAACACGGTCCAGATGTGGGCCGGATCTGGTACATGTGGATTCAACACGGTCCAGATCCGGCCCACATCTGGTACATGTGGATTCAACACGGTCCAGATCCGGCCCACATCTAGTACATGTGGATTCAACAATGTCGGATCTGGGCCGACATCATGTTGCTGTCTGGGAGTCATCTGGTAAACATTACGTTTGCCGGCAACCCTTCAAATTAAAAGCTTGATGGTTTCATGTCTGAAAATGAAAAAAAATAATATTAGTATTTGAAAGACATAAATATTAGTATTTTAATGTTACAGTTGCAATGTAAAATACAATAATTTTTATTAAAATGCTCGATTACTTATTTTACAGTACAACTGTTACAATATTACAATTTTGTTTAGTAATAAAATATGTATAATAACAATAAAAATCACATATTATTATTTTATACTGAATTGGTGGGAATATGCCTAATCCAAACTCACCAACAATATCACCTGCTCATTTTTAGAGTTATTTCCAAAATATTGCTATTCAAGCCCAGACAGCAACATAGTGCCGGCCCAAATCCGGTCTACTTCCGGTACATGTGGATTCAACTAGTGATGCACCAATATGAACATTTTGGCCGATACTGATAACGATAATTCTTTATATTTGAAAGCCGATAACCAATATATTGGCTGAAAAATCTAATTTATATACAAGTTTTTATACAGTTTTAGTTTTTATACAAGTTTCGAGAGCCTGGTTACTAAAGCAAAAGTCTCACCATTAAATTCATGTCCAAAACACACAATTATAATGTTTTCATGATAATTTTATGTAGTCTATATGACAGATATGTTGCACTTAACAGTATTTTCCTTTTTTAAAATGATTTCAATCATATTTCACGTAATTCAAAACCATCATGTTGAACAGTCACATCTGAAGTGTCTCAGATGAAGGAAATAATACATTATTTATTGGCTTGAATATGTCGGGCAAATTTTTTTATCGGGCCGATAACGATAACATTAAAATGAACATATATCAGCCGATACCGATATGGTGGCTGATATATCATGCATTCCTAGATTCCTGTTTTTCTAAATATCACACTATATATATCGCAGAATAAGTTAATATCGCGATGTCAGTTTTTTCCAATGTCGTGCAGCTCTAATCCATGCTAACTCTGGGAAATGAAACCACAGGAGATTCCCATTTAATCTGAGTGTTGAGTGTTGGTCATTCCTGTCGGGAGTCTCAGAACCTCATGTTTTCCTCTCGGATGGGTTGATCCGCTTCACGGCCCCGATATAATCAGGGCCACGTTCTTCATCGCTCTTTCTTAGGGGTAAAAGAACGAAATACTTGAGCAATTCTGACCTCGACGAACTGAAGAGAAAATATGGCAAAGAAGGCGGAGCCTCAAAGCCACACCCACCTATCACATCATCACCACCGACCAATGACAATTCAAAAGGTGTTTCTCAGAAAGTTCCCGAAACAAACTCCAAACTAACTTTGTTTTGGCCTGATTTTGTTTGAAACTGTCACGCTAAT
The DNA here is from genome assembly GCA_026230005.1 of Gila orcuttii. Lineage (NCBI taxonomy): Eukaryota > Metazoa > Chordata > Actinopteri > Cypriniformes > Leuciscidae > Gila > Gila orcuttii. Next base: position 1,075,536 of record JAPDVR010000001.1, on the reverse strand, counting down.
GAATGATTTCCCTTTGAAGGATATCGGGGTCTCTAATATTCAGTCTCTGCAGTCAAACTCATGATTTCAGCCCAGATTTATTCTATTACGATAATGTGCGGGAGAATCAACGCATGTGCCAAAGAAAGTTTCCGTGATTCACACGAGCAGAAAAGAGAGATGTGCATCACACTTTGTTTAAACGCGGCGAGAAGCGCTCTGCGACCTCTGACCTCTGCTGGTGTTTGGGCAGAAGAAGTGGACTAGACTTTAGGGTTTATTATTTAAAGTGGAAATGAAGCAGTCAGTCAAGTCTACATTTTAAAGTAGAGCTGGGAAACACCAGGTGAGAACCCACACATGCCTCAAATCAGCGCTTTTCTCTGGTTTTATTGATTTGTTCCTGAAATCCAGAGAGAATCGCTGTTCCTCTAGTGTTGACCCGCGTCTCCCACACAATTACAAATTCACAAGTTTTACTTTTTTTCTTGCGATTCCGACTTTACTTCTTGCAATTGCAGTTGAGATTTTTTTGTTTCCACCATGAAATAATCAAA
>JAPDVR010000001.1:1045000-1070000 GCA_026230005.1 Gila orcuttii | reverse complement strand
TAACACTAACTAACCCACACTAACACTAACAGTGTCAGCTAACTGACTGCCCCTGACTAACAGCTAGTGTCACTAACCCTAACTAACCCACACTTACACTAACAGTGTCAGCTAACTGACTGCGCCTGACTAACAGCTAGTGTCACTAACACTAACTAACCCACACTAACACTAACAGTGTCAGCTAACTGACTGCCCCTGACTAACAGCTAGTGTCACTAACCCTAACTAACCCACACTTACACTAACAGTGTCAGCTAACTGACTGCGCCTGACTAACAGCTAGTGTCACTAACCCTAACTAACTAACACTAACAGTGTCAGCTAACTGACTGCGCCTGACTAACAGCTAGTGTCACTAACCCTAACTAACCCACACTTACACTAACAGTGTCAGCTAACTGACTGCGCCTGACTAACAGCTAGTGTCACTAACACTAACTAACCCACACTAACACTAACAGTGTCAGCTAACTGACTGCGCCTGACTAACAGCTAGTGTCACTAACACTAACTAACCCACACTAACACTAACAGTGTCAGCTAACTGACTGCCCCTGACTAACAGCTAGTGTCACTAACACTAACTAACCCACACTAACAGTGTCAGCTAACTGACTGCCCCTGACTAACAGCTAGTGTCACTAACACTAACTAACCCACACTTACACTAACAGTGTCAGCTAACTGACTGCGCCTGACTAACAGCTAGTGTCACTAACCCTAACTAACCCACACTAACACTAACAGTGTCAGCTAACTGACTGCGCCTGACTAACAGCTAGTGTCACTAACCCTAACTAACTAACACTAACACTAACAGTGTCAGCTAACTGACTGCGCCTGACTAACAGCTAGTGTCACTAACCCTAACTAACCCACACTAACACTAACAGTGTCAGCTAACTGACTGCCCCTGACTAACAGCTAGTGTCACTAACCCTAACTAACCCACACTAACACTAACAGTGTCAGCTAACTGACTGCCCCTGACTAACAGCTAGTGTCACTAACCCTAACTAACCCACACTTACACTAACAGTGTCAGCTAACTGACTGCCCCTGACTAACAGCTAGTGTCACTAACACTAACTAACCCACACTTACACTAACAGTGTCAGCTAACTGACTGCGCCTGACTAACAGCTAGTGTCACTAACCCTAACTAACCCACACTAACACTAACAGTGTCAGCTAACTGACTGCGCCTGACTAACAGCTAGTGTCACTAACCCTAACTAACCCACACTAACACTAACAGTGTCAGCTAACTGACTGCCCCTGACTAACAGCTAGTGTCACTAACCCTAACTAACCCACACTTACACTAACAGTGTCAGCTAACTGACTGCCCCTGACTAACAGCTAGTGTCACTAACCCTAACTAACCCACACTTACACTAACAGTGTCAGCTAACTGACTGCCCCTGACTAACAGCTAGTGTCACTAACACTAACTAACCCACACTTACACTAACAGTGTCAGCTAACTGACTGCGCCTGACTAACAGCTAGTGTCACTAACCCTAACTAACCCACACTAACACTAACAGTGTCAGCTAACTGACTGCGCCTGACTAACAGCTAGTGTCACTAACCCTAACTAACCCACACTAACACTAACAGTGTCAGCTAACTGACTGCCCCTGACTAACAGCTAGTGTCACTAACCCTAACTAACCCACACTAACAGTGTCAGCTAACTGACTGCGCCTGACAAACAGCTAGTGTCACTAACACTAACAAACCCACACTAACACTAACAGTGTCAGCTAACTGACTGCGCCTGACTAACAGCTAGTGTCACTAACCCTAACTAACTAACACTAACACTAACAGTGTCAGCTAACTGACTGCGCCTGACTAACAGCTAGTGTCACTAACCCTAACTAACTAACACTAACATTAACAGTGTCAGCTAACTGACTGCGCCTGACTAACAGCTAGTGTCACTAACACTAACTAACCCACACTAACACTAACAGTGTCAGCTAACTGACTGCGCCTGACTAACAGCTAGTGTCACTAACCCTAACTAACAAACACTAACACTAACAGTGTCAGCTAACTGACTGCGCCTGACTAACAGCTAGTGTCACTAACCCTAACTAACCCACACTAACAATAACAGTGTCAGCTAACTGACTGCCCCTGACTAACAGCTAGTGTCACTAACACTAACTAACTAACACTAACAGTGTCAGCTAACTGACTGCGCCTGACTAACAGCTAGTGTCACTAACCCTAACTAACCCACACTAACAATAACAGTGTCAGCTAACTGACTGCCCCTGACTAACCGCTAGTGTCACTAACCCTAACTAACAAACACTAACACTAACAGTGTCAGCTAACTGACTGCGCCTGACTAACAGCTAGTGTCACTAACACTAACTAACCCACACTTACACTAACAGTGTCAGCTAACTGACTGCCCCTGACTAACCGCTAGTGTCACTAACCCTAACTAACTAACACTAACAGTGTCAGCTAACTGACTGCGCCTGACTAACAGCTAGTGTCACTAACACTAACTAAGCCACACTAACACTAACAGTGTCAGCTAACTGACTGCCCCTGACTAACCGCTAGTGTCACTAACCCTAACTAACTAACACTAACACTAACAGTGTCAGCTAACTGACTGCGCCTGACTAACAGCTAGTGTCACTAACCCTAACTAACTAACACTAACACTAACAGTGTCAGCTAACTGACTGCGCCTGACTAACAGCTAGTGTCACTAACCCTAACTAACTAACTAACACTAACAGTGTCAGCTAACTGACTGCGCCTGACTAACAGCTAGTGTCACTAACCCTAACTAACCCACACTAACACTAACAGTGTCAGCTAACTGACTGCGCCTGACTAACAGCTAGTGTCACTAACCCTAACTAACTAACACTAACACTAACAGTGTCAGCTAACTGACTGCGCCTGACTAACAGCTAGTGTCACTAACCCTAACTAACTAACACTAACACTAACAGTGTCAGCTAACTGACTGCCTCTGACTAACAGCTAGTGTCACTAACCCTAACTAACTAACATTAACACTAACAGTGTCAGCTAACTGACTGCGCCTGACTAACAGCTAGTGTCACTAACCCTAACTAACTAACATTAACACTAACAGTGTCAGCTAACTGACTGCCTCTGACTAACAGCTAGTGTCACTAACCCTAACTAACTAACATTAACACTAACAGTGTCAGCTAACTGACTGCCCCTGACTAACAGCTAGTGTAACTAACACTAACTAACTAACATTAACACTAACAGTGTCAGCTAACTGACTGCGCCTGACTAACAGCTAGTGTCACTAACCCTAACTAACACTAACTAACTAACACTAACAGTGTCAGCTAACTGACTGCGCCTGACTAACAGCTAGTGTCACTAACCTTAACTAACCCACACTAACACTAACAGTGTCAGCTAACTGACTGCCCCTGACTAACAGCTAGTGTCACTAACCCTAACTAACCCACACTAACAGTGTCAGCTAACTGACTGCGCCTGACTAACAGCTAGTGTCACTAACCCTAACTAACTAACATTAACACTAACAGTGTCAGCTAACTGACTGCCTCTGACTAACAGCTAGTGTCACTAACCCTAAGTAACCCACACTAACAATAACAGTGTCAGCTAACTGACTGCCTCTGACTAACAGCTAGTGTCACTAACCCTAACTAACTAACATTAACACTAACAGTGTCAGCTAACTGACTGCGCCTGACTAACAGCTAGTGTCACTAACCCTAACTAACTAACACTAACACTAACAGTGTCAGCTAACTGACTGCGCCTGACTAACAGCTAGTGTCACTAACCCTAACTAACTAACACTAACACTAACAGTGTCAGCTAACTGACTGCGCCTGACTAACAGCTAGTGTCACTAACCCTAACTAACTAACACTAACACTAACAGTGTCAGCTAACTGACTGCCTCTGACTAACAGCTAGTGTCACTAACCCTAACTAACTAACATTAACACTAACAGTGTCAGCTAACTGACTGCGCCTGACTAACAGCTAGTGTCACTAACCCTAACTAACTAACATTAACACTAACAGTGTCAGCTAACTGACTGCCTCTGACTAACAGCTAGTGTCACTAACCCTAACTAACTAACATTAACACTAACAGTGTCAGCTAACTGACTGCCCCTGACTAACAGCTAGTGTAACTAACACTAACTAACTAACATTAACACTAACAGTGTCAGCTAACTGACTGCGCCTGACTAACAGCTAGTGTCACTAACCCTAACTAACACTAACTAACTAACACTAACAGTGTCAGCTAACTGACTGCGCCTGACTAACAGCTAGTGTCACTAACCTTAACTAACCCACACTAACACTAACAGTGTCAGCTAACTGACTGCGCCTGACTAACAGCTAGTGTCACTAACACTAACTAACCCACACTAACACTAACAGTGTCAGCTAACTGACTGCCCCTGACTAACAGCTAGTGTCACTAACCCTAACTAACCCACACTAACAGTGTCAGCTAACTGACTGCGCCTGACTAACAGCTAGTGTCACTAACCCTAACTAACTAACATTAACACTAACAGTGTCAGCTAACTGACTGCCTCTGACTAACAGCTAGTGTCACTAACCCTAAGTAACCCACACTAACAGTGTCAGCTAACTGACTGCGCCTGACTAAAGGCCCGTTCACACGAAGCACGATAACTATAAAGATAACGATAAAGATAACTATATATGCGTCCACACCAACGACCGATAACAGTCTTTTTATTCTAAGCACACGCGCGCCCGCGCTGCGGTTTCAAAGTAGCGAAAATGGATGACCTGCTGCTGCTTTACGTTACAAAAAATATCAAAAGAAAAACAGGTGCTTTTGGGTACACGATATCCTTAAAAGACGAGAGGAGTTGGGAGAATCCGAATTTTATTATAATTGTTGTTTACAACATGTCATTGAATATGTTTTTGCTGTTCTTATTGCCTTTACACGTCTTTGCCAGCAGATGTCCTCAGCCAGCATGCTATGTTCCGAGCACATCTAAACAGTGAATCTAGCAAGTCTAGTGTAATCGATCTAATCTAACAGTGAATTTAGCTGACGAAGTCAATGATGGGATAAAAACATCGCCTAGTCAACACCTTTATGTATACAACGCCTTTTTCACTGCAACTTCAGCAATGTTGTCAAAACTAGCGCTGGATAGCCCACCTGAGGTAATTTTGTTACACAATTTGTTACTCACCATTTATTCCCAGGATACGACCGATTGCTTTCCATATATCCATCTTTTTTAACGTATCCTTGAAAAGGGGGTTTGACTTGTCAAACATTGGAGGATTTTTTGTACCTCGACGATTAACTTCTCTGCAATGTCATCTGACATTTTAAATGTGCGAGACCTTTAAATTAGAATGGATTCTGATTGGCTGTCAGTGTTTTATCGTTCGACAGCTGGAAAAAAATCGTTCTGAAAGTGATCCCAACGATATCGTTCCTCATATCTTTATCGTTATAGTTGTGGTGTGAACTCTGTTATTCTTTAATATGGAGAACGATTTTTAGAATTATATCTTTATCGTTATCTTTATAGTTATCGTGCTTGGTGCTACAGTATGATATCGTGCTACAGTATGATAACGTCTCAGAAAATATCACGGATTACAGTATTAATCAATTATTAAATATTGTTAAGTATTATTAAATTATGGTTATTATTATTATTATTATCATCAGTTAAAATGACAGTTAAATTAAAGAAAACCGTTTTTTTTGGGGTTGAACAAATGCTTTTATTATAACAAACTTGAAACCATTTGTTTGTTTTGTTTATTAAAATTTCAATAGAACATGTCTAATCAATTAAATTCAATAATTGATAATGAATTAGATTAACAACTCATTTTTAACATTAATAATTTATTATTTTTTTAAGAATAATATAGTCCTATGAAATGTATTTTATTCAGAAAATTAATGTTTCTTTTTATGATTTAATCCAAATATATTATCAAAAACGGTGGCAATCAAATGAAAATTTAAACTTGTGTCCTTTTATTTTTGGGGGAAGAGCTGCAAAAAACAGATTTACTAAATTAAACCATGGACAAAAAATATATGCCTTAATTAATGTTTAAATAAATTGTATTATTATTATAGTTGTTGTTATTATTATTATTTTGAGAAGTATGTTCTATTGTATGCCTACAAAAGTAATATATTTCTGTCATAATTTCTCCTAGTTAAACCAAACTTTTATTTTGACGGGTTGTAGTGAAGACCTGTTTCAAAGTGTAAGCCTATTTGAATATGGTTTTTCTCAAATAAAATGATGAAAATGCTCATTAGACGTTCTCTCAGAGCAGCTCTGGAAATGTTCATGTATTCATCATGTACTCATATTGTTTGTGAGACTCTGAAAACACCACGCGTACTTGAGTATGTAGTAGACAAAGCGGAGCAGCTCATTCACAGCGATTCACAGAAACGCAGAACAAGCAGGTTATATATTTACATAGCAGTATTTTTGCGCTTAAATATTCACAGACCATGTCGCGATTGGATTTATAGCACAGTTCTACTTTCCATGTATTCATCCATCCATCATTTTGCGTGTTTTACGTGACATCTTCTGTGTTATGTAAATTCCATTTTCATGACTGGATTCCGGGATTCCCTCCACATCACGTAAATCATTCGGCCTTACGTTATAATCGGGACATACCTTTATCTGCAGGAGGGATGGTGTCCTATGTATCCTCCTTTTGCAGCCACTTTGTGTCCACATTTTTTGCAAATTGGATATCTATCCTCGAGGACAACCACACTTTTTTCTACATCCAAAGTATTTCCATACTGGCCATAATTCGCTTCATAAGAATTCGAGGGCGCTTCGCTGTCAGCTTCAGCTGGGTCTGCGTCACCTTTTTTGCGTGTTTTTTCTCCCGCCCTTCAATCAATGGTAGTTTCCGGAGTGTGATTTTTTTTTTTCTCCCTTGCATTATTATTTTTTACTCAGTAACGGATATGATTTAAAATATAGCTAAGTACAATGCTTCAAACAAAACGTAGGCTACTTAAGTAAAAGTAAAATTACAGATTTTAAAAACTACTTAAAAAAGTAGAAGTACACAAAAAAACGACTCAATTACGTAACGCGAGTAAATGTAATTCGTTACTTTCCACCTCTGGAAATCTGCCATTTCATTAATGTCAGAGTGATGAAGTTTATTAGTTATGATCTGAACATCATGTGATCCGACTGATCCAGATCGTGTGTGTGTGTGTGTGTGTGTGTGTGTGTGTGTGTGTGTCATGAATTATTGATCATGTGATCCGACTGATTCAGATCATCTGAGTGTTATGAATTATTTTAAATGGACAATATATCATCAAATATCATCCAATTTGTTTCAATTTCATATGTTAATAGAATATTATTAAACTCATAGAATATTGTTTCTCACAGTAGGTTTATTATCATTAACTAAAACTAAATAAAGCTGAAATAAAATAAAATATAAATATTAGTTGAAAAAAGAACTAAATTAGAAATGTTGCCTTGGCAATAAACTTTAATAAAAGTTTAATAAGCTAAAACTGAAATGTAAATAAATTAAATCTAATCATCAATATTTAAAAATAATAATATTAAAATGAACAATATAAAAACATAAATAAAAGATAATTAAATTAATAAAACTACTGTCTTTGTTTTTAGAAAAAAATAATAATTTGGATTAATTTCTCAAAAAGCAAGACTAATAATAACCACAGCAAGTCATATTTTAAGCATGTTCATACTTTATAACTGAATACATTTAATTGTGTTCAAAAGGAACAGATTTATGCTGATTCTAAGCAATATGAATAAATGCATGTTGGAAAAAAATTATTATATTATTGATAATAATCTTCCGTTTCATTAATGTCAGACTGATGAAGTTTATTAGTTTATGATCTGAACATCATGTGATCCGACTGATCCAGATCATCTCTGTGTGTGTGTGTGTGTGTGTGTGTGTGTGTGTGATGAATTATTGAGTACATCAACTGAAGGACTTGCAGAAAATAATAACGCATCATCAGGGAAAATAAGCAGAGATGTGATTGTAGATATTAATGAATCTAATGAATCTCAGCTATTCTTCAAACGCTCACGATTTCTGGGAATCGGAGTCAATGTGTGAATGTTAATAATGCATTATTATACTTCAGAGACGCAGAATATGATGGATTATGGTAGTAGTACATATTTTCATATATGGATATTGACACTATCAGAATTATCATAAATACGATTTTCCCACTTGGAGATTTATAGTCAGAATTTCCAAGTCGAAAATCCTAAATTACAAATTGAAATGATTCTCTTTTATTTGTCTAACAAACTGACGTCACTCCTTTTATCCACTGAAAATGATTATTTGTCGAAGCTATTGTGTCCCACAGAAAAAAGTTCCTGTTTTTGGCTGGTTTTAATAATAAAGATAATGCATTTTATTTAAAGCGCCTTTCAAGACACTCAAGGTCACCACACATCAAGAAGTAGCAACAATAGCAATAATAAAATAATAAATAACAGTACATTACAACGGCAATAAGCGATAAATAAGGGAAGAGCAACAATAACAAACATGACAACTATAAAAAATGATGTGTTTGTTCCGAGTTGCGTTCGCTTTAATCATGCACACTACATCATGAGAGAACTGACGCTTCTGATGAAGTCTATGGAGGTAATGAATGGATGAATGGCTTGCTCTACTGTTGCTCGGTCTTCGTCAACAACACGCACTTGCACCCCCTGCTGGTGAGGTCGACTAACAGCAGATGGAGATTATGCTCGGTAATCTACTGCTTTTCCTGCAGTTCCTGGATGTCAATGTTGAATTTACTGTCAAATTTGAACCACTGAATTTGTGGAAGCGAATTTACAAAGCAAAATAAAATGGCCCGAAAATTGCATGTTGAATATTATAGGTTGTATTTTTAAACAGTTTGAATATTTTGAAAGTGAAATATGAAAGGGTAATATGGATTATTGAATTTTTAATAATGAAAATGTGTTTTTAATGTTTTGAATTGGAATATTTACAGCTTAAATATTCAACCATGTTAAATTCCAGCCCATAAAAATGCAAGCCCTAAAAATATAATGCATTAAAATACAAGCATGTTTAATGCAATGCATATTTTTTTCAAGTTGTGAAATTCAAAAGGCTTTTTTTTTTCAAAAACATTTGGCATTATTTTACTTCCATAGAAGTCGTTCCTGCAGTTCTGGAGATCCTGAGTGTCGCACAGGAGTAATGAAGATCCTGACCGGAGTAATGAAGATCCTGACAAGAGTAATGAAGATCCTGACAAGAGTAATGAAGATCCTGACCGGAGTAATAAAGATCCTGTCAAGAGTAACTGGAGTAATGAAGATCCTGACCGGAGTAATAAAGATCCTGTCAAGAGTAACTGGAGTAATGAAGATCCTGACCGGAGTAACCGGAGTCATGAAGATCCTGAAAAGAGTAATGAAGATCCTGACCGGAGTAACCGGAGTAATGACGATCCTGACAGGAGAAATGACGATCCTGACAGGAGTAATGAAGATCCTGACCGGAGTAATGAAGATCCTGACCGGAGTAATGAAGATCCTGACCGGAGTAAAGAAGATCCTGACCGGAGTAACCGGAGTAATGAAGATCCTGACTGGAGTAATGAAGATCCTGACTGGAGTAATGAAGATCCTGACAGGAGTAATGAAGATCCTGACCGGAGTAACCGGAGTAATGAAGAGTCTGATAGGAGTAATGAAGATGATCCTGACAGGAGTAATGAAGATCCTGACCGGAGAAAAGAGGATCCTGACCGGAGAAACCGGAGTAATGAAGAGTCTGATAGGAGTAATGAAGATGATCCTCACAGGAGTAATGAAGATCCTGACCGGAGAAATGAGGATCCTGACCGGAGTAACCGGAGTAATGAAGAGTCTGATAGGAGTAATGAAGATGATCCTGACAGGAGTAATGAAGATCCTGACCGGAGAAATGAGGATCCTGACCGGAGTAACCGGAGTAATGAAGAGTCTGATAGGAGTAATGAAGATGATCCTGACCGGAGTAATGAAGATCCTGAGAGGAGTAATGAAGATCCTGAGAGGAGTAATGAAGATCCTGAGAGGAGTAATGAAGATCCTGACCGGAGTAATGAAGATCCTGACCGGAGTAATGAAGATCCTGACCGGAGTAATGAAGATCCTGACCGGAGTAATGAAGATCCTGACCGGAGTAATGAAGATCCTGACCGGAGTAATGAAGATCCTGACCGGAGTAATGAAGATCCTGACCGGAGTAATGAAGATCCTGACCGGAGAAATTAAGATCCTGACCGGAGTAACCGGAGTAATGAAGAGTCTGATAGGAGTAATGAAGATGATCCTGACAGGAGTAATGAAGATACTGACCGGAGCAATGAAGATCCTGACCGGAGCAATGAAGATCCTGACCGGAGTAATGAAGATCCTGACCGGAGTAATGAAGATCCTGACCGGAGTAATGAAGATCCTGACCGGAGAAATTAAGATCCTGACCGGAGTAACCGGAGTAATGAAGGGTCTGATAGGAGTAATGAAGATCCTGACCGGAGTAATAAAGATCCTAACCGGAGTAATGAAGATCCTGACCGGAGAAATGAAGATCATAACCGGAGTAATGAAGGGTCTGATAGGAGTAATGAAGATCCTTACCGGAGTAATGAAGATCCTGACAGGAGTAATGAAGATCCTGACCGAAGAAATGAAGAGTCTGACCGGAGTAATGAAGATACTGACCGGAGTAACCGGAGTAATGAAGATCCTGACCGGAGTAATGAAGATCCTGACCGGAGTAATGAAGATCATGACTGGAGTAACCGGAGTAATGAAGATCATGACTGGAGTAATGAAGATCATGACTGGAGTAATGAAGATCCTGACAGGAGTAATGAAGATCCTGACAGGAGTAATGAAGATCCTGACCGGAGAAATGAGGATCCTGACCGGAGTAACCAGAGTAATGAAGAGTCTGATAGGAGTAATGAAGATGATCCTGACAGGAGTAATGAAGATCCTGACAGGAGTAATGAAGATCCTGACCGGAGAAATGAAGATCCTGACCGGAGTAACCGGAGTGTCTGATAGGTGTAACGAAGATGATCCTGACCGGAGTAATGAAGATCCTGACCGGAGTAATGAAGATCCTGACCGGAGTAATGAAGATCCTGACCGGAGAAATGAAGATCCTGACCGGAGTAACCGGAGTAATGAAGAGTCTGATAGGATTAATGAAGATGATCCTGACAGGAGTAATGAAGATCCTGACAGGAGTAATGAAGATCCTGACCGGAGTAACCGGAGTAATGAAGATCCTGACCGGAGTAATGAAGATCCTGACAGGGGTAATGACGATCCTGACCAGAGTAATGAAGAGTCTGACCGGAGTAATGAAGAGTCTGATAGGAGTAATGAAGATCCTGACCGGAGTAATGATGATCCTGACATGAGTAATGAAGATCCTGACAGGAGTAATGAAGATCCTGACAGGAGTAATGAAGATCCTGACAGGAGTAATGAAGATCCTGACCGGAGAAATGAGGATCCTGACCGGAGTAACCAGAGTAATGAAGAGTCTGATAGGAGTAATGAAGATGATCCTGACAGGAGTAATGAAGATCCTGACAGGAGTAATGAAGATCCTGACCGGAGAAATGAAGATCCTGACCGGAGTAACCGGAGTGTCTGATAGGTGTAACGAAGATGATCCTGACCGGAGTAATGAAGATCCTGACCGGAGTAATGAAGATCCTGACCGGAGAAATGAAGATCCTGACCGGAGTAACCGGAGTAATGAAGAGTCTGATAGGATTAATGAAGATGATCCTGACAGGAGTAATGAAGATCCTGACAGGAGTAATGAAGATCCTGACCGGAGTAACCGGAGTAATGAAGATCCTGACCGGAGTAATGAAGATCCTGACAGGGGTAATGACGATCCTGACCAGAGTAATGAAGAGTCTGACCGGAGTAATGAAGAGTCTGATAGGAGTAATGAAGATCCTGACCGGAGTAATGATGATCCTGACATGAGTAATGAAGATCCTGACCGGAGTAACCGGAGTAATGAAGATCCTGAAAGGATTAATGAAGATCCTGACCGGAGTAACCGGAGTAATGAAGATCCTGACCGGAGTAACCGGAGTAATGAAGATCCTGACAGGAGTAATGAAGATCCTGACCGCAGTAACCGGAGTAATGAAGATCCTGACCGGAGTAATGACGAGTCTGACAGAGTATAGAGAAACGGTTGTGGAAGGACTGACGGATGGAGGAGTGTTCAGCTCTTTAACTCTTCAACTGTTCTCGCGAGTGTGTGAGACTTCAGGAGAGTTTCACTGCGATGACCATGAAGTTCATCTACCCTACACACACTAAAGCCTTACACACACTAAAGCCTTACAATCCAACACTGAGCTTTCAGAAAACACACTAGAACATGTTTTCCTGCCTGAATGTTGATTATTTTTCTCATATTCTCCATTGTTGCGGCTCCTCTCGTCCCAGTCTGTCAGTAACGTTCTGTTTACTTCCTGTCTCTATGAAGCCCCTCCTTCTGTAAAGCACACTGTGCTCTGATTGGTCCGCTGGATCAGTGTGTTGTGATTGGTCGAGCGCTTCGAGTGTGTTTGGGAAATGTCCCGCCCCTTACCATAACCACCAGTTTAACACACTACTAACCAACTCAACCAGGCCCCGCCCCTTTATTCTGCGTATGAATTATTATAATGAGGAATATTGTGATGTGTTCGTTCCCGGAAGAAACTCAAGATACAATGGAGGCGTTTCAGGAGTTCGATAACACTGACACTGATATAGAGAAGAGCTGGAGCTTTACTCGACTAGATGTAGTTTTCGTCATGGTTTTATTTTTTTTTATTTTTTTTACTGTTTAGCTGTGTGTGTGTGTGTGTGTCTGTGTGTGTGTCTGTCTGTCTGTCTGTCTGTCTGTCTGTCTGTGTGTGTGTGTGTGTGTGTGTGTGTGTGTGTGTGTGTGTGTGTGTGTGTGTGTGTGTGTGTGTGTGTGTGTGTGTGTGTGTGTGTGTGTGTGTCAGGATTGCTTGCCATGGAAAACCTGGAAATATTAGGGACAGATTGTGATCTCCAGGACTTGAAGAGTCACAGATTGTTCTAGTAATGTGTTTCTTTGACAGTTTGTGATTGTGATCTCTATGAAATAAATGATTTTAAAACTCCAGTCATTCTTCATTAATGTGTCATAAACACTGACTGTTGTTTCTCTGCCTCTTCATCTTCAGTTTCGTCTGTCTTTTATTTCTCAGCCTGTTTCCAGAGATCACTGGAGAACTGTACACACACACACACACACACACCATCATAAAGGATGAAGCCTGTTTCCATGGAAACAGAAAGAGGAGAGCCTGTGTGTGTGTGTTTGTGTTCTAAAACACATCTGCACTTTCCAACACTTTCAATCTTTCACATCTTCAGTCCTGATGTCTTTTGTCCTTAGATGAACCTTGTTCTGTTTTCTGCATTGTTTTTTATTTATTTTATTTTTTTAATAAAATCAGATCTTTATCTGTATGTCATAGATAAATTCATAGTCAGAGTTTCCTAGTTGAAAATTCCTAATCAGAAATTACTAATTGGAACTATTAAACTAAACTATTAACACTATTAGTTTTAACACAACAGCTGCATCACCTTGTCTTGTTGTTAAAGTAGTGCATATTTACATATATGTATAACCATTTGAAGCATATTGTGTGTTTTATACACAGTATCGGAATTATCATAAATACGAGTTTCCTTGTTGAAAATTCCTAATCAGAAATTCCAAGTCAGAGTTTCCTAGTCAGAATTTCTTAGTCAGAATTTCTTAGTCAGAAATTTCTAGTTGGAAATTCAGAGTCAGAAAATCCTAGTTGGAAATTCCAAGTCGGAAACTCCTATTTGAAGTTTCCTAGTTTGATATTGGACATGAACGCCCTCTCAAGTTGAATTTCCTACTGGGAAACTCTGAGATAATTTTGATACCTGAGTTTCCGAGTTGGGCGCGTAATAAACGTTAAATATGACAAAGGGGAGAATGATTACTACTGTGACTGGTATACTTTATTAGTTTTTACACGACAGCTTCATCGCCTTGTCTTTTTGTTAAAGTAGTGCATATTTACATATATGGATAACCATTTGAAACATATTGTATGTTAGAAAATTCTAATAAGAAAATTCTTGTTGGAAATTCCTAGTTGGAAATTCCTATTCGGAAATTTCTAGTCGGAAATTCCTAGTTGGAAATTTCTAGTCGGAAATTCCTAGTCGGAAATTTCTAGTCGGAAATTCCTAGTTGGAAATTCCGAGTGGAAAATCCTAGAAAAATTCGGAAAATTCCTATTTGAAGTTTTCTAGTTTGATATTGGACATGAACGCCCTCTCAAATTGAATTTCCTACTGGGAAACTCTGAGATAATTTTGATACCTGCCCACTAAACAAAATGATGTCCAAAAGACATCAATGGCTTTGTCACAAAAGTCGGACGTTGAATAAAAGTTTTTATGAAGTCTTTTTTTGACGTGTTTCTGCATGTCCGATATTGACGTTTATGGAACCTCTTCATACAAGGTTAAAAACTATTTCAAATGTGGCCATTGTGGACATATTTTCAGAATCATTTATGGTCTCATTTAGATATCATTTATACTGTTTCTGGGCCAAATAAACACTCAGGATGCATTAAATTAAAACTCATGTTTATTTCAATGTAATTGTTTGTGTTTGTCCAAAAATCATGAACATAAAATACACGTGTAAATCACACATCTTTGGATCATGAGAGAAACCAGATCTGAAGGAAAGACTTTCTGGCTCAGACACTTGTGCTGCCCTTAATCACAGACATAAAATACAGATACTTTGACTATTTCTGTCAGACGTCTATAGATCTTAGTGAGAATTAACAGAGGTTTAGAAGTTTATATTTGTTTTAGATGTTGATATTTGAAGTGTCACCATTGTGGTGATCAGTGTTTGCTTTAGTTGGGCTCTTGGTCCCCGTTCTTCTTGCATTAGCATTTCTTTGGTTGCTGTGTTTGTAAAACACAATTGTAGTGGCAGAAAAAGCCAATATAAAGCAAGATCAGCTGATATCAGCAAAATCTTCACAAAACAAGCATTTAATGTTGTTACATTGTGGAACTGCAATATTAACACTAATAGCATTTAAATTATCACTTATTTAGAGATGGGTAAAAATTATGTTCACACAATGTTTTGAGCATTTATATCTTGTAGTTACACAAAGACATAAAAAAGAAAAATTTTGCTTATGATTCACAACAATGGTGACAATTAAAAAAAGCATGATGATGCAATGCATGATAGGTAGCTTTCATAGTATCATCCTTGATTCCCAAGCTTTTTTGTTTTGATCGTCACTGTTGTTGTGATTCATATTCAAAAACTTGATGTCTGTGTGTGACCGCATGATTAATTTGCTCAAAACATTGTGTGCACATGTTTTTTATCCACCTTCAAATAAGTGATCATTTTAATGCTATTGGTGCCAACATTGCAGTTCCACAAGGTTGGCTGTTATAAATGCCAAATATAAACACAAAACACAACATTGGATGCTTGTTTTGTGATAATTATGGCATCATCTGATACGGAGCTGACAACAGCTGATCTTGTTTTATCTTGGCTTTTTCTGCAACAACAATTGTGTTATACAAACACAGTTACAGCAGCCAATAAAAAAGCTAACGCAAGATGAACGGGGACCAAGAGCCCAACTAAAGCAAACACTGATCACCACAATGGTGACACTTCAAATATCAACATCTAAACCTCTGTTAATTCTCACTAAGATCTTCTGTAGACGTCTGACAGAAATAGTCAAAGTAACATATCTAAATGAGACAATAAATGATGTTGAAAATATGTCCACAATGGCCACATTTGAACTAGTTTTCAACCTTGTACGAAGAGGTTCCATGAACGTTTAGATCGGACAGGCAGAAACACGTCAAAAAAAGACGTCATCATAACTTTCATTCTGGCTCCTCTGTCACAAAGTCGGACGTTGAAAAGACGTCTTTTGGACATCATTGTGTTTAGTGGGTGAGTTTCCGAGTTGGGCGCGTAATAAACTTTAAATATGACAAAGGGGAGAGCGATTACTATACTGTGACTGGAATACTTTATTAGTTTTTACACGACAGCTGCATCGCCTTGTCTTTTTGTTAAAGTAGTGCATATTTACATATATGGATAACCATTTGAAGCATATTGTATGTTTTATACACAGTATTGGAACGATCATAAAAGCGAGTTTCCTAGCTGGAAATTCATAGTTAGAGTTTCGTATTTGGAAATTCCTAGTTGGAAATTTCAAGTCGGAGTTTCCTAGTTAGAATTTCTCAGTTGGAAATTTCTAGTCGGAGTTTCCTCATTGGAAATTCCTAGTCAGAAAATCCTACTGGGAGTTTCCTAGTCACAAATTCCCAGTCTGAGTTTCATAGTTGGAAATTAGACATGAATGACTTCTCAAGTTGTATTTAATTCTGGGAAATTCAGAGATAATTTTAATACTCAAGTTTCTGAGTTTGGCATGCAATAAACTTTAAATATGACAAAGGGGAGAGCGATTACTATACTGTGACTGGTATACTTTATTAGTTTTTACACGACAGCTGCATCGCCTTGTCTTTTTATTAAAGTAGTGCATATTTACATATATGGATAACCATTTGAAGCATATTGTATGTTTTATACACAGTATCGGAATTATCATAAATACGAGTTTCCTTGTTGAAAATTCCTAATCAGAAATTCCAAGTCAGAGTTTCCTAATCAGAATTTCTTAGTCAGCATTTCTTAGTCGGAAATTTCTAGTTGAAAATTTCTAGTTGGAAATTCCTAGTCGGAAATTTCTAGTTGGAAAGTCAAGAGTCGGAAAATCTTAGTTGGAAAATTCCAAGTCGGAAACTCCGATTTGAAGTTTCCTAGTTTGATATTGGACATGAACGCCCTCTCAAGTTGAATTTCCTACTGGGAAACTCTGAGATAATTTTGATACCTGAGTTTCCGAGTTGGGCGCGTAATAAATGTTAAAAAGGGGAGAATGATTACTACTGTGACTGGTATACTTTATTAGTTTTTACACGACAGCTGCATCGCCTTGTCTTTTTGTTAAAGTAGTGCATATTTACATATATGGATAACCATTTGAAACATATTGTATGTTTTAAACACAGTATAGAAATTATCATGAATACGAGTTTCCAAGTGAAAAATTCATAGTTGAAAATTCCTACTTTGAGTTTCATAGTTGGAAATTCCAAGTCGGAGTTTCCTAGTTGGAAATTCCTAGTTGGATATTGGAGATGAACGCTCTCTCATTTTGTATTTACTACTGGGAAACTGAGATAATTTTGATACCCGAGTTTCTAAGTTGGGAGTGCCATGAACTTTAAACATGCTGGAGGGGAGAAATATTTCTGCTGTGACTGGTGTACTTTAATGACAAGGCGATGCAGCTGTTGTGTAAAAACTAATAAAGTATATATATATGTAAATTACCATTTGAAACATATTGTATGCTTTATACACAGTGCTGCCTTCACATGATATTGTAATTATCGTAAATACAAGTTTCCTAGTCAAAGTTTCCTAGTAGGAAATTCCTAGTCAGAATTTCCTAGTTGGAGTTTCCTAGTCACAAATTGAACATAAACGCCCTCTTTGTATTTCGTATTTACTACTGGAGGGGAGAACAATTGTTGCTGTATCTGGTATACTTTATTAGTTTTTCCATAACAGCTACATTGGCCTGTCTTGTTGTTAATGTAGTGCATATTTACATATATGAATAATCATTTGAAGCATACGCAAATGTAATGCAAGCAAACGTACGCACAAGATGTCTTCCAGATGTGAATCGCAAATGATCTTGAAATTGTAACCGCATTATGAGAATCAAAGACTTACCGGCACTCGTGTACAGCTTCATCGTGATGTGAATGAAGGTTGTAAACTGGATTATAAATACACTCTAGTTTAACCTCTCAAAGGGTTTGTGTTGAGCTGAAGTGAGAAAGAATGTTCTGGAAGAAAAGTGTGAATGCTAAATAAGCACACGACACAGGGTGTAAGAAGTATATAACCAATTGTATTCCCTTCTGTTAATATACACGTATGCAGATTCATCTCACTGGAACACTCTACAATAACATTTAGAAAGAACAAGGGAGCTGAGGGGAAATGCAACTGACAAACCTGAACAGGATCGGAAATAATGGAAACATTCATACAGACACACAAGCACACAAACACTCAGAGATGGAAGAGTGAAATCAAATGATGATGGTGTCTGGTCCTCGTTGAGTGAATATGGAGTATGAACAGCCCTCCACACGCTGGGTAAAGCGAGCGACATGAATCAAACAGAGGAGAGAGTCGGAGGATCAAAGTCTCCCGGTTACAAGGAGATACTATCCCGCCAGGTAAAGGAAATGTTTTCTTGTAAACCAAATCGTATTTTGCTGTTTAATATTCAAAGGAGCATTTGCTTTCTGGAATCTGATTCACTGATCTGTGCATTTCATTGCACATTCTTTTTTTTTCTTAGGGATGATAATTAGGAAAAACACATCTCTTTTAGCACTGGGATGAGATTCAAATATTTAGACATTTCACAAACTGTTTTAAACATTTTCTTTTCATTGTAGAGTTTAGTTCTTTTAATAGAGTTGAGAAAATTAGAATACTAGAGTTCAAGATGTACATCTTCCAAGAAACAGGCCATTTCGTCTTTCTTTCAACAGAGTTTTTTCTGTTTTCTTAAATGCACAAGTTCATACCTACTTTCCTCCTGAGAGAACGTGCTCAAAGACGCAGGAGAGTTCACATTCCCTATTCGGGATGTACGTTAACTGGAACATTATTGTCTTTTCCTTTTCACATTGTGACAAAATAAGAAAGAAAGCACGCACACACATAGAAAACAAAACAAAAAAAGCATCCTATCATCCAAGTCACTGCTGTTTTCCACTGATATGGTTTGTAGATGTGACGTGGGTCAGAGGGTCTTGATCAATCGTGTTCACGAGTCCTTTTCAAACATCTGTATACATGGATATGTCCATTTGCTGTTGGGGGTTGTGTTTCGGGTACTTGAAGAGGTACTTAGAGCAGAAACCAAGATCCTCAACGGGTCGAGGACGGAGCCCTGTGGAACCCTCAAACACACATGACGAATATCGGCTGAAACGTGGGCCGACCGCGGGCCTCCGAGAGTTCTGGCGGCTGAAGGGATCATCCACAGATGTTTCGCTAGTTGTAACGGTTTGATATATAAGTATATATATTCGTATATTAATTTGTTTGACTCCACAGAAACAGTATTTGTCTGTTTTCATTTTGAATACCACATGCTGGAAACACAACAGAATTACGTTGCATCTGCTCCTGAGCACCAAGGACAAGGAGGAAAAGAGAGAACAAGCCAAGAAAGGGTGTGGGGAAAGAGAGAAAGAGAGGGATGAAGGGAGTGGAGGATGGAAACGTGAAGCACTTGGAAAGAGAGGGAGACGGATTTGACACAGAGCTGGTTTGGCAGTATTACGGAGGAGTGTGACTGCTTAACGTTTTCGGCACCATCTGTTCCTGAAATGTCACCTATGCCAAGCCGTTCCAATCGAACTGCTCTCATTCCCAAACAATTCTCGACCGCATCCAATGCTCTGATGGAGCAACAATGGATTGCCCAGGAAGCCTGGCATACACGGGTGTTTTGGATCAGGCTAGGAGATTATCTGAATATTGAGGACTCGAGTAGTATTTACAAAGACCAAACTAGAGCGTCAAATTAAGTGTGCGGAAAAATCCACTTTTCATCAATACAAAAGGTTTGCAGAGTTTCTTTTCATAACAGGGATTAGCTATCAAAAAATGTAAATGAGGGAAGGAATGATTCCAAACCCTATAGACACCTTTGTACTCCTTAGCTCTTGCTGGAAATGAGGCCAACAGCTAGACGAGACAGGAAATTAAAGAAGACTGATGTCAGAGCACTATATGTGACCGGTTAACTGCCGAAAAATCTCCCTTTTCATTCCTCATTCTATCTCTCTCCTTCTCCCGCCACGGTCCCTTTGGAGGCCGAGCTCAGACGTAATACTCCTTGTCTTTGTTTTTCTTGCTCTTAGTGCCTGTCTTGGCTGCGCCGGGCTGCTTCTCCTTCACTAGGGCGCCGTTGCTTTGCGTGGCTGAGTTGCTGATGTAGTTGCGGCTCTGGTCCACCTGGTAGGAGCCTTCGTCGCGGTTTCGGTACTTGTACATGGCGTAGAGGAGGATGAGGATGCAAAGAGCGGCCGCAGCTACGATTCCCACAACCATTCCCGTCGTGCTACTGGACTCGCGGATCACCTCCACTGCTCCCGGCGGCCCTCGGTCTGGCGACGAGGGGTCTGTAGTGGGGACATGGGGGAAATTGGGGGGATACGTTATACCTGGGTTGTGTCGATGCCGCCCGCCGTGTTCTGGTTCGCCCGACGGCTGAGCGGGCGGCAGGAGCACTTGGTCACGAGTGTTCATTTTACCCGCCGGGATGTTGGGGCCAATGTTGATGCCAGGTTTGAGTCGGGAAACTGGTGGGGCCGTAGGGGTGAAGGGGAGTGGCGGCCGATGGGAGTTGGGCAAACGGGCGAAGGGGCGATCACCCCGGGGGGGAGGCGGGAGTACCGTCCGATCAGTGACAAGGGGCGAGTTTTTATAGTAATCCTCATCGTCGGACTCCGTCATCTCGCCTGAGCCGTAGGCCGAGACCTCCATGGGCTCTTCACAGTCCTCCTGGTCTAGTGGACATGGGGGCCGCCCGGGCAGGGCGAGAGACTCTTTGGTGGTCTCGAGCAAGGTGAGGAAGGGGCGATAGGTCGGGGGCGGGGGAATAACAGGGTAATGTGTAGCAATTGATGGGGGGTCAAGGGAATCCACTGTTATAATTGGCAACACTAGTTCACCTCCTAGGATGAAAGAGAGAAGGAAGACGGCATTAGTTGGAACCCGAGCAAGACAAATGAACAAGAGAGAGAGAAGAACCATCATTAGAACAGGACTAAGACTTAATGAGGTTAGTTCTAAAGTTAGTTTGGTTAGCATCTATTTAAAATCAGACTATAAACAGCTAGGCTAATGCTAAATAATTACTGTCATATACTTGATTACAGGGTTAGGATAATACAGAAAATCATTTAAAACTTAAGCATAATGTGCTACCCATAGCATAAACTAGAATGTACATTCAGATAAATCCTACAAAAACAGTTCTATATCTACTGTACAGTACATACAGACTTGGCTGTGCTAGTGCTAATGCTATTGCTAATGCTAATACTAACGCTATCTATGCTAACCTCCACTCACTGACTGCATGTTTAACAAGATAGCAAACCACGTAGTACAGGTCACTTACATTAACAAATTGGCCGCATGATTTTTGCATGAAAAAAAAAATTACAAAAAGAAAGCTGTGTAAGATTGTTCTCGGATAGTGATAAACAAATTTCACCCCATGTTTCAAAGTAGGTAAAGTGTTTTGAATTCATCATTCACTGAACGTTTTTCCCTGAGCTCACAAAGCTCATAATCCCCGCTCCCCGTTGGCATGGTGATATCTCGCTAATGATGAGGATCTAAATGCAAAACTTCCCACTCTCACCCCGGGATACCGAAGGTGATATTTTCAAATTACTGTCCCACAAGATGTTCCCCTCCCCAAAACACAGACCAAATTTTTCAACATTATTATCCATAAGCCTGTCCTTTGGAAATCTCATGGCATGAATAACAAAGGCCTGTTTTTCTCAGAGTGTCAAGGAATGCCAAAAGTTAAATTATACAAGTTTTTGTTTGTTTGTTTAAACACATAATGCATATCATTGTTATTCATATGATGAGGCAAATTAGTGTGACAAACATTGCATTTCAAGCAGCTTGAGGGGGAAGGACTGTTGGTCTGTGATCTGAAACCTCCTCAAACCATGGCATCAACATGGCACCCTCCCCTTAACCAACCTTCAAAAAGAGCTTCATGTTTGCATATTGATGAACAGACTCATTAAACCCAAAGAAACTGTGAATCCAGTGGGAGAAAAGGTGATATTAACATTCATAACACAGAGTTTAAAATCGTTGGGTTAGAAGCTGAAAAGGAAACAGTATGTTAATGATATCTTTCACAGAGTTCGTCCCACCCAACAGCCCCAATGTAAGATGTGTGTCTGCGGGCTGAGAGTCTGGGGAACGGTTCGCCGAGTCGATCTGGATTAAATTAATGCCTGTTCACGGAAACATCTTTTATATCTATTGCTGGAAAAAGCCGCTGGAGGCGACCAGCCATTTAGAGGAATGATCTGTCAAGAGCATCGAATGGAGTCTGATAATTCAGTCACTGACAAGACTAGTTTGCTGACTTTAGGTGCCACCGGGCACAATAATATCTCCTGATTTTATTAAATTTGTTGGAATATCTTACAATATGCAACTTCCCAAATCAATCCATTCCCAGAGAGGGAAGGACCAGGATCGATCACTCCGGGGAGAGGAACCTTGAATCCGGATGATTATCTTCTATGGAAGTGAGCGAAGAGATCTGAAATCTGAAAGATCTGACGAACTTTCTCAAACTCTCAATCCACACGACACACAAATCCCAAAACTATCAACCAGTCAGTCGCTGCTCGTGTTTGTGTGTTCATGATGGATCTCGGGAAAGATTCCCCCAGTGACACAGTCTGTGATTGGTCAAACTGTGCCTCCTGTGACAGCTGCATTGACAAGACCAACATCGTTTCATACACACAAACTAATATCTCACATCTTCACCGCAGTGCAGACTCACATTCACGGCTTTATTCATGTTTCATCCCTTTGCTTTTATTTCTAAAACTGCAATAAATAACACATACGACGGTCTGCTGCAAATCCTTCACAAGAGATGCAATTTAAGCCAAGATGAACTGCAAGAGATTCATCATGCTCTAACTGGCCAAACATTAATAGTGAGAAATAAATCTGGACTGATACACAGAATTAAATCACTCATTTCAAACCGTACTGAACACCTGCACCAGCTCGACCCGAGTGAATACATCATTAAACACACACTTTTGTGCTTTTACTGCAGTTTGAAGACAGAGAACATGGAGATACTGCAAAACAAGCAGTGAACACGACAAAAAACGTTAAAACCGTCTTCCGAAAGCTCTTTCTAAGAGAAGCTTGTTTTCACTATAAAGAACGAAAATATAAAAAAGGTAACTGCGACTTTTTTTCTCACAATTCCGAGTTTATAAATAAATTGCAATTCTGACTTTTTTCTTGGAATTCTGAGTTTACATCTCGCAATCCATTATGGTTTTCCCGCACTTTTGTGCTTATACTGCAGTTTTAAGACAGAAAACATGGAAATACTGCTAAACAAGCAGCGAACACGGCAACAGGACAAAAATACGTTAAAACCGTCTTCCGAAACCTCTTTCTTATAGAAGCTTGTTTTCGCTTCACAGAACGAAAATATGAAAAAGGTAATTGTGACTTTTTTACTCACAATTGCGAATTTATAAATAAATTACAATTCTGACATTTTTTCCTCAAAATTTGCAATTTGAAATTTCAATCCTGACTATCTGGCAACTCTGACTTTTTTCTCAGAATTGCTAGAAAAAGAGTTACAGTTTTATTTTTTAGGGAACCCTTCTGCTCTCTCTCCTTCAGTGAGTCTAAGAGCTCTATCTTGCACCAGCGCAACTGACTTTGCACACGATGCATGTATCATTCCTATTTTGCCCCCGACGCACAGCAGACTTTTCCCTCCACAGACGCACGTCGGTAAATTAGGGAATGAACTTGCGCTCCCGGGGCAGTTCAGGAAAAGAAGAGGCGTGTTCCGGCACAAACGTTCCTGGTGCTATTTTACAGTTTCAGAAAACAGTTCCGCCACAGACCAGGAAAACCCTCGTCTAAAGTCAGTGGCGTTATTCAGATGCTATTTTAAGGGCGCATGCTTGGCCATAATGTAGCCTGTGCACAACGCGTATACACTTCGTTTCTCTCATTTACACAGACGCAGAAGTTCCCATTTTTGCAAACCATACATAATTACATGTAAAATTACTACACGAGGGAAATCATTGTGGTGTCCATGAAGAAGTGAAAAAATAGGCATAAATCTAGCTGACACATTTTCCCAAATTATTATACGCCTGTTTAATCTGTCTTTTACGGCCCTGACGGGAACATCGGTCTCCTTGGCTGTGAACCGCTCCTGGCGTGCGTCTGGCAAATCCGCCATTATAATAGCAATCCGCCATGGAACAAGCGCGCCTGCTCTTAAAGGGAATGAGAGATGACGCTCTGATTGGTAAATTTCACGTTACGCCCAAACCACACCTGTGAGTAATGTAGCTGCTTCAGACGAACCCATTTTAGATGTGCGTCGAGATCCGCCTACAAAGTTACTTGCGTTTCAGATCGTTAAAATAGGGCCCTAAATGTTACTGGAGTCCTGGAGCTTGAGCAGAACCCTGAGAGACGAACGGATGATCTACTGGATCACATTTATTACAAGACAAGATCAGCACAACGAAAAGAGTCTAAAACAGTGAGAACTCATCAGTGCAGGGAAACTTCCAGAAACCTCAGTTTTACAGCGTGATGAAGCGGGAGTAAACCTGACGGGTGTTTGCCGCGAGCGCTCGGGACACAGGGAAGCCAGACACTGGAGTTGTCTCTCTCTTAGCTAATTTGATTTTGAAGCGTAGCGCTGGAGTGACGGCGGGGTGCGAGCACTTAATAATTCACAACAGAAGACACTGGAGCTCAGAGACTGAGATTAACCTCTATAAATGTACTCGCTTCAACACACAGTTAATGCGCA
>JAPDVR010000001.1:997500-1032500 GCA_026230005.1 Gila orcuttii | reverse complement strand
CACGCAGTGCAACACATCTCCTTTGCATAGAGTTGATCAGGTTGTTGATTGTGGCCTGTGGAATGTTGGTCCACTCCTCTTCAATGGCTGTGCGAAGTGGCTGGATATTGGCAGGATCTGGAACACGCCGTCGTATACGCCGATCCAGAGCGTCCCAAACATGCTCAGTGGGTGACATGTCCGGTGAGTATGCAGGCCGTGATGGTCGTGGATGAATGGCAAAACAATGGGCCTCAGGATCTCGTCACGGTATCTCTGTGCGTTCAAAATGCCATCAATAAAATGCACCTGTGTTCGTTGCCCATAACATACACCTGCCCATAACATAACCCCACCGCCACCATAACTCCATCGCCACCATGGGTCACTCGATCCACAACGTTGACATCAGCAAACCGCTCACCCACACAACGCCATACACGCTGTCTGCCATCTGCCCTGTACAGTGAAAACCGGGATTCATCCGTGAAGAGAACACCTCTCCAAAGGGCCAGACACATTAGAATGTGAGCATTTGCCCACTCAAGTCAGCACACCAGTGCAATCAAGCTGTCTAATTAGCATCTTGATATGCCACACCTGTGAGGTGGATGGATTTTCTCGGCAAAGGAGAAGTGCTAACTAACACAGATTTAGACAGATTTGTGGACAATATTTGAGAGAAATAGACCTTTTGTGTACATCTTTGCGTTCAGCTCATGAAAAATGGGGGCAAAAACAAAAGTGTTGCGTTTATAATTTTGTTCAGTGTATATATTCACATAGAAAACAGCTGTTTTACATTGGAATAATATTTCACTGTTTTTACTGTATATTTGATCTAGTAAAATCCAGCAGAAGAGACTCTTTCAGAAACATTAAAAATTTAAAACTTTCGAACAGTCGTGCAAGAAAACACAGTGATGAACAAAATATCGTGGCATTCAGGGATTGCTCAAAACAACATCAATAATTTTGACGCGTGTTCGACTCACTGATCGTGTTTTCAACTCACTGATCGTGTGTTCGACTCACTGATCGTGTTTTCGACTCACTGATCGTGTGTTCGACTCACTGATCGTGTGTTCGACTCACTGATCGGGTGTTTGATTCACTGATCGTGTGTTCGACTCACTGATCGTGTGTTCGACTCACTGATCGTGTCTTCGACTCACTGATCCTGTCTTTGACTCACTGATCGTGTGTTCGACTCACTGATCATGTGTTCGACTCACTGATCGTGTGTTCAACTCACTGATCGTGTTTTCGACTCACTGATCGTGTGTTCGACTCACTGATCGTGTTTTCGACTCACTGATCATGTGTTCGACTCACTGATCGTGTGTTCAACTCACTGATCGTGTTTTCGACTCACTGATCGTGTGTTCGACTCACTGATCGTGTGTTCGACTCACTGATCGTGTCTTTGACTCACTGATCGTGTGTTCGACTCACCGATTGTGTGTTAGACTCACTGATCGTGTGTTTGACTCGCTGAAAACTGATCATGTGTTTGACTCACTGATCGTGTGTTTGACTCACTGATCGTGTTTTCGACTCACTGATCGTGTGTTCGACTCACTGATCGTGTGTTCGACTCACTGATCGTGTGTTCGACTCACTGATCGTGTGTTCGACTCACTGATCGTGTGTTTGACTCACTGATCGTGTGTTTGACTCATTGATCGTGTGTTAGACTCACTGATCGTGTGTTCGACTCACTGATCGTGTGTTCGACTCACTGATCGTGTGTTCGATTCACTGATCGTGTGTTTGACTCACTGAAAACTGATCGTGTGTTTGACTCACTGAAAACTGATCGTGTGTTTGACTCACTGATCGTGTGTTCGACTCACTGATAGTGTGTTCGACTCACTGATCGTGTGTTCGACTCACTGATCGTGTGTTTGACTCACTGATCATGTGTTTGACTCACTGATCGTATGTTTGACTCATTGATCGTGTGTTAGACTCACTGATCGTGTGTTCGACTCACTGATCGTGTGTTCGACTCACTGATCGTGTGTTTGACTCACTGATCGTGTGTTCGACTCACTGATAGTGTGTTCGACTCACTGATCGTGTGTTCGACTCACTGATCGTGTCTTTGACTCACTGATCGTGTGTTCGACTCACTGATCGTGTGTTAGACTCACTGATCATGTGTTCGACTCACTGATAGTGTGTTCGACTCACTGATCGTGTGTTCGACTCACTGATCGTGTCTTTGACTCACTGATCGTGTGTTCGACTCACTGATCGTGTGTTAGACTCACTGATCGTATGTTTGACTCATTGATCGTGTGTTAGACTCACTGATCGTGTGTTCGACTCACTGATCGTATGTTTGACTCATTGATCGTGTGTTTGACTCACTGATCGTGTGTTCGACTCACTGATAGTGTGTTCGACTCACTGATCGTGTGTTCGACTCACTGATCGTGTCTTTGACTCACTGATCGTGTGTTCGACTCACTGATCGTGTGTTAGACTCACTGATCGTGTGTTCGACTCACTGATAGTGTGTTCGACTCACTGATCGTGTGTTCGACTCACTGATAGTGTGTCGAAAACTAAGATTATCATAAATAAACACAAGATTTTGACGCATATCCAAGTGTTTGTGCGGAGTGTGGAGTGCGCACTGCATATACAGAGGCGCGGGCGCGGACACTTGCATTTTCCTAACAACAGTGGAAACAACTTAAAATAGGCTACTCTATCTTTTCTGGTCATACAGAAAATAATAATACATCATTCGCAACTACTTTTATTTGTGTAAAAATGAATGGACGCAAAAGTACAGGACCTAAGTCTTATCAAACGTTTTCTACAAATACAATATTTGAAATATTTAATAATATAGGCTAAGGTCCGTGTACTTTTGCGTCCACTCATTTTTCTTTTTTTAACGCGTAATTGAAAAATGAAAAATGAACGCTTGTTGTAGGCTATTTTTAAAACGCAAAGTTGAGCACCAAAATTTGAATTTGAACTGTACACACCAAATGCTGTGCAAAAAAATAAATATTGAAGTATTTTCAGATTTTTGTTTATGACTTTTTCCCCCTTTATTAAATATTTGAAATATTCACAAATTAATATGGAAAAAATGTTGATTTTACTGGTTTTCTAAGGCCCAATTAGAACCTGGAAATTATATTCGAATTTGTTCGTTTAAAAGTGGACATTTCAAGCTTTATAGAGGCTATATTTTGTTTCAGTTCATTTTTGAGGCGCGCTCAGTTCACGGGGATCATGAAAGCACGCCTTATTGTTTTCTTTTATTTTACAAAAGCACAAAGTTTTCTTGTTATTGTGAGTTTACACAAATAAAATTTTGTATTTTTATACATTTATGTTTACACATAAAAAATATTGTGAGTAGGCTAGTTTATAAACTGAAGGGACGGATTGCACAATCGTCGTCACGGATTGTTTTATTTTTTTCCCACAGATGTTTCCCTCCATAATAGGGGGTTGAAATATATATTTACCATATTCATATTCATCATTTATATTGTCCATTTATGCTACATAATAAGAAGAATACACTAGCCTACAAAATCGCATCAAGGTAAGATATAAGTGAACATTTGAACCTTTATACATGAATATCAGATGATGTCACCAACGTCTCCTCACTGACGTCACTCACTTCTAAAACTTGTCTTCCGCCATTTTGAGTACCTGATTCGGCAAGATCGATACGCCAGTCGCAAAGGAACTAGAGCTTAGATTATCTGCCCGAGCCCGAACTTGAACCGGCCCGACCCGATATTTCCCGTCACTATCCTCGGGACGGTTCCTTGATCTAGAGACGTGCACTCCCAACGCAAGAGTGCGGCGCGGGACTAGATTTGATGGCCGAGTGTGAGCGCGGGCGGTAATGCACTCACTCTGTGATTTACGATTTACAGGCCAGAGTTTCTTTTTATAACATGTTTGCAGCGTTGAGCGATTTAGCCAATCACAGATATATGTGTTGATTTCTTGAACGCAAAAGCCAATCAGAAGCATTTAAGATAGACTCCCCTCACTGCTCAAAACGGACTTTTTGTTCAGAGCTGAATTTTGTATGCTGGCAAATCCTCTAATTATAACAAACTTATTGTGCAGTCAGCTTCATTGATAATAACAGAGATGTGTGAGATCGCGATGAACTGATGTCAACTTTTTAGGAATTAAGGGAGCGCACATCGTGCGCATTCAGTCATATCATGCCAAACCATGCACGCAGTAGCCTGCTTGCTTATAACAGTGGTTTGTGTGTGCAAACTCTCTGTGCAGTGTTCATTTTGTCTGTGGTGAGTGGATGTAAATATATTGTTGTTAATGAGCTAACGCTAGCTTAGGGGTGTGCGATATCACGATTTATGATCGTGGACGATTAAAATATCTCCACGATCTGCTTTTGAAGAAATGTCGTAACCATAGACTGTAAAAAAAATGGTCGTAACGTTAGTATCGTGCATTATATCAGTTGCACTGGCGCCTCCGTCTCAGCCTAGGCTACAAAGCGACGTATATTCACATCAAATGTTAACGCAGAGGAAGGGACACTGCAGTTCACAAAAGTTAATTATTTGCATGTGCTTTAAAGCCTTGCCGGTTAAACAAGTCATTCACGTGTTGATGCGCGGCTCTAACGTGTGTTTTTCTGAGCGCAGACACCCGAAGCACTGTCTAACAACAGCGCCTGGTTACTGAACCAAGTTATCTTTCTAGTCTTATTGTGCTAATACTGTCAAATACACACAAGGTTTATATAAACAAAGTTGGTTATGTATAAAGTGAAACAAACAGAGAAAATTGAGAGAAAATCTGCTTGTCAAATGTCAGAGGCTGGAAGTAGCTACTACGCATCAGGTATCGCGTAAGGATCACACCCTAACGATGATATTTTTTTAAAGTAGTGTTTCTTTTCATGGTAATCTAGATGCGAAATGTTGTCTTTCGTAGCCATTTACTGTATCCATATGAAGCTCTAAATCGTAGCAAGCTAGATAGCTAATGCTTGTCAGGTACTCAAGATGGCGGCAGTCAACTGGAAAAAGAGCGGATGACGTAAGAGGTCACGTGACTGACATTCATGAATATGCCTATGTATGTTTTCTTTTCTTTTCATTACACTATTTATGTAAATTAACACCCAATACTTGAACAGTTTAAAGTGTAATCTGGCAATTCAGGAAGCAGCTTCTGAATTGGGACGCAGCAAACCAGCTCTGGTCATGATCTTGGCTATTAAAGCCGAAAATACATGACTGAAACATCCTCACCATGTCCTCCAGTAAAATATAAAACAAAAAAATGACAATAGCCAATTCTGGATCCATAGCTGTTTATTCAATTATAACAAATGGATTATCAGGATGGCAGCCGTACTCTCACACCGTTGCTTGGCGCCAGGAGCGGTAATCGGGAACACCTGGTTGCGCAATAAGGAAATCCTACGAAGGCTACATGGTGCGTCCTTCGAAAGGACGAATTGGCTGCATCCGTCGAAGTCCGCGGCCTTTGGAGGATGCAGCCTTCACATTGGGACACAGCTTTTGACTCACTGATCTTGTGTTCGACTCACTGATCGTGTGTTTAACTCACTGATCGTGTGTTTAACTCACTGATCGTGTGTTCGACTCACTGATCATGTCTTTGACTCACTGACCGTGTGTTCGACTCACTGATCGTGTGTTTGACTCGTGTGTCTCACTCACTGATCGTGTCTTTGACTCACTGATCATGTCTTTGACTCACTGACCGTGTGTTCGACTCACTGATCGTGTGTTTGACTCGTGTGTCTCACTCACTGATCGTGTCTTTGACTCACTGTTCGTGTCTTTGACTCACTGATCGTGTCTTTGACTCACTGATCATGTCTTTGACTCACTGATCGTGTGTTTGACTCACTGATCGTGTCTTTGACTCACTGTTCGTGTCTTTGATTCACTGATCGTGTGTTTGACTCAATGATCGTGTCTTTGACTCACTGATCGTGTCTTTGACTCACTGATCGTGTGTTTGACTCACTGATCGTGTGTTTGACTCACTGATCGTGTGTTTGACTCACTGATCGTGTCTTTGACTCACTGATCGTGTCTTTGACTCACTGATCGTGTCTTTGACTCACTGATCGTGTGCTTGACTCACTGATCGTGTCTTTGACTCACTGATCGTGTCTTTGACTCACTGATCGTGTCTTTGACTCACTGATCGTGTGTTTGACTCACTGATCGTGTCTTTGACTCACTGATCGTGTCTTTGACTCACTGATCGTGTTTTTCACTTAATGATAGTGTCTTTGACTCACTGATCGTGTGTTTGACTCACTGATAGTGTCTTTGACTCACTGATCGTGTCTTTGACTCACTGATCGTGTCTTTGACTCACTGACCGTGTGTTCGACTCACTGATCGTGTGTTCGACTCACTGATCGTGTGTTTGACTCACTGATCGTGTGTTTGACTCACTGATCGTGTCTTTGACTCACTGACTGTGTCTTTGACTCACTGTTCGTGTCTTTGACTCACTGATCGTGTGTTTGACTCACTGATCGTGTATTTGACTCACTGATCGTGTCTTTGACTCACTGTTCGTGTCTTTGACTCACTGATCGTGTGTTTGACTCACTGATCGTGTGTTTGACTCACTGATCGTGTGTTTGACTCACTGATCGTGTGTTTGACTCACTGATCGTGTGTTTGACTCACTGTTCGTGTGTTTGACTCACTGATTGTGTCTTTGACTCACTGTTCGTGTCTTTGACTCACTGTTCGTGTCTTTGACTCACTGTTCGTGTATTTGACTCACTGTTCGTGTGTTTGACTCACTGTTCGTGTCTTTGACTCACTGATCGTGTCTTTGACTCACTGATCGTGTCTTTGACTCACTGATAGTGTCTTTGACTCACTGTTCGTGTCTTTGACTCACTGATCGTGTATTTGACTCACTGATCGTGTATTTGACTCACTGTTCGTGTCTTTGACTCACTGATCGTGTGTTTGACTCACTGATCGTGTCTTTGACTCACTGATCGTGTATTTGACTCACTGATCGTGTCTTTGACTCACTGTTCGTGTCTTTGACTCACTGATCGTGTCTTTGACTCACTGATCGTGTGTTTGACTCACTGTTCGTGTCTTTGACTCACTGATCGTGTCTTTGACTCACTGTTCGTGTCTTTGACTCACTGATCGTGTCTTTGACTCACTGATCGTGTCTTTGACTCACTGTTCGTGTCTTTGACTCACTGATCATGTGTTTGACTCACTGATCGTGTATTTGACTCACTGATCGTGTCTTTGACTCACTGTTCGTGTCTTTGACTCACTGATCGTGTGTTTGACTCACTGATCGTGTGTTTGACTCACTGATCGTGTGTTTGACTCACTGATCGTGTGTTTGACTCACTGATCGTGTGTTTGACTCACTGATCGTGTGTTTGACTCACTGATCGTGTCTTTGACTCACTGTTCGTGTCTTTGACTCACTGTTCGTGTCTTTGACTCACTGTTCGTGTATTTGACTCACTGTTCGTGTGTTTGACTCACTGTTCGTGTCTTTGACTCACTGATCGTGTCTTTGACTCACTGATCGTGTCTTTGACTCACTGATAGTGTCTTTGACTCACTGTTCGTGTCTTTGACTCACTGATCGTGTATTTGACTCACTGATCGTGTCTTTGACTCACTGTTCGTGTCTTTGACTCACTGATCGTGTGTTTGACTCACTGATCGTGTCTTTGACTCACTGATCGTGTATTTGACTCACTGATCGTGTCTTTGACTCACTGTTCGTGTCTTTGACTCACTGATCGTGTCTTTGACTCACTGATCGTGTGTTTGACTCACTGTTCGTGTCTTTGACTCACTGATCGTGTCTTTGACTCACTGATCGTGTCTTTGACTCACTGATCGTGTCTTTGACTCACTGTTCGTGTCTTTGACTCACTGATCGTGTGTTTGACTCACTGATCGTGTCTTTGACTCACTGTTCATGTCTTTGACTCACTGTTCGTGTCTTTGACTCACTGATCATGTGTTTGACTCACTGATCGTGTCTTTGACTCACTGTTCGTGTCTTTGACTCACTGATCGTGTGTTTGACTGATCGTGTCTTTGACTCACTGATCGTGTGTTTGACTCACTGATCGTGTGTTTGACTCACTGATCGTGTCTTTGACTCACTGTTCGTGTCTTTGACTCAATGTTCGTGTCTTTGACTCACTGATCATGTGTTTGACTCACTGATCGTGTCTTTGACTCACTGATCGTGTCTTTGACTCACTGTTCGTGTCTTTGACTCACTGATCGTGTCTTTGACTCACTGATCATGTGTTTGACTCACTGATCGTGTCTTTGACTCACTGTTCGTGTCTTTGACTCACTGTTCGTGTCTTTGACTCACTGATCATGTGTTTGACTCACTGATCGTGTCTTTGACTCACTGTTCGTGTCTTTGACTCACTGATCGTGTGTTTGACTGATCGTGTCTTTGACTCACTGATCGTGTGTTTGACTGATCGTGTCTTTGACTCACTGATCGTGTTTTTCACTTAATGATCGTGTGTTTGACTCAATGAAAGCAAATTTATTTGTGTGTGATTTATTTTCCCTGACGCAGCCGCAGGACAAACTTCTTGTGTTTCTTTTAATTAGTTTTGAGAAGCTGCAGAAGCTTCTCAAAAAAAGTGAAGTTTGTTCACTTATTTATTTAATAAAGTGATATTAATTGCAGACTACATCATTTAGGGCGCCCCGGAACAAAATCATGTTTCAGTTTCACGTGTTCTCCATAAACACAACATGACATTTCAGTAAAGTTTCTTTGGTCTTCTGCCCAGTGAACGCATTAACAGACTCAGTTCCCAATGGAAGAGAAAGTGTTGGGGTTTTGTTCTTCAGATATTAATATGCTGTGTTTTGCTCAGGCTGAAGGTGACTCATTCGTGAACGTTTGGTTGCCATAATCAAATGTCTCATCTTAATGTTTGTGAACTATTCAGCTGGATTTAAATGCGCTTTCAGAACATAACACACGAAGAGAAAACGAATAACCGAAGGCAAACACTGGATCTGGAGCTACAGATGAGTTACAGTACAGTTCAGCAGATTACAGTCATACGCAGGAGAAGTCATGATAACACGGAGATGGCTGCGGGTTACTGCTGTATATTTGACATTTATCAGGTTATTTTGAGAAAGTAAGAACACAGTATAGTCACGGCAGCTGTACATGCGTATCGTTCGAAACATCTGGATCAGGATGAAGAAACAAAGCTGATTCTAAACAAATCAGTCAACGAATCAAATTGTCATCGAGAAACTTAAAGGTCAAAAACTGCTGCAAAATTAATCGAATAAAAAACACATTCTCATAAAATTAAATTTTCATTTATATATTTTTATTTAATAATAATATTATATCATATTGATTATTCATTGATTAAAAATATAATTATATTATTTTTCTTAAAAGCTCGATTTTTTATTTTACAGTGAAATATTACAATAGTAAAAATTTATTATTTTGTTTTAATTTATTGTCATTTATATATTTTTAATTGCTAATAATAATGATAATAATTATTATTATATCATATAGATTATTTTACCATGTTTAAATATAATCACAGATTTTGTCCAAATTGTGTAGCCCTTCAAACAAGCACAGCAAACCTGCAAAAAAAGATTTAATGGCTTTTTAAATCGCAGTTGTAACTTTTATGAATCTCTGCCCAGATGGTGCCGCTCCCCAGTGTCTGCTGTTGATCAATCTCACTCAGCGGATCAACAAACCAACAGTCTCATAATTCATAACGGAAATGTGTAATATAAAAGCAGCAGTGTCTGATTCTGTGAGTGAGCACATTAGTTACCACAGTACGCCTCTTAAATATAATTAAATATATATCAATTATCAGTCAGAATGGGAATCAAGGCTACATTCTTGAAAGTGTTTGTGTGAACAGATCAAGCCACAATTTGTTTGAACTTGTAAATCCATCTTGATGATGCAGAGGAAACTCTGACCAATGAGAGGACAGCTTCACTCTAAAAAATATTGGGTTCTTTTTTCTACCCAAATCCTGGGTTGAGCCTTTTGGGTCAATTTGTTTGGGTATTTTTTCAGTGTTTGGGTAGTTTTTGCGTTACCCAGTTCCTGGGTCAGACATAACAAACCAGTGTTTGGGTAGTTTTTGTGTTACCCAAATCCTGGGTCAGACATAACAAACCAGTGTTTGGGTAGTTTTTGCGTTACCCAGATCCTGGGTCAGACATAACAAACCAGTGTTTGGGTAGTTTTTGCGTTACCCAGATCCTGGGTCAGACATAACAAACCAGTGTTCGGGTAGTTTTTGCGTTACCCAGTTCCTGGGTCAGGTCTAACAACCCAGTGTTTGGGTAGTTTTTTGCGTAACCCAGTTCCTGGGTCAGACATAACAAACCAGTGTTTGGGTAGTTTTTGTGTTACCCAAATCCTGGGTCAGACATAACAAACCAGTGTTTGGGTAGTTTTTTGTGTTACCCAGATCCTGGGTCAGACATAACAAACCAGTGTTAGGGTCGTTTTTGCGTTACCCAGATCCTGGGTCAGACATAACAAACCAGTGTTCGGGTAGTTTTTGCGTTACCCAGTTCCTGGGTCAGATCTAATAACCCAGTGTTTGGGTAGTTTTTTGCGTTACCCAGATCCTGGGTTTATGATGGATAGATGCACTTTTATGATGGACAGATGCACTTTTATGATGGACAGATTCACTTTTATGATGGATAGATGCACTTTTATGATGGATAGATGCACTTTTATGATGGACAGATGCACTTTTATGAATGATAGATGCACTTTTATGATGGACAGATGCACTTTTATGAAAGATAGATGCACTTTTATGATGGACAGATGCACTTTTATGATGGACAGATGCACTTTTATGATGGACAGATTCACTTTTATGATGGACAGATGCACTTTTATGATGGACAGATCATAAACAAACCAGTGTTAGGGTCGTTTTTGCGTTACCCAGATCCTGGGTCA
The DNA here is from genome assembly GCA_026230005.1 of Gila orcuttii. NCBI lineage: Eukaryota > Metazoa > Chordata > Actinopteri > Cypriniformes > Leuciscidae > Gila > Gila orcuttii. Next base: position 1,021,481 of record JAPDVR010000001.1, on the reverse strand, counting down.
GACATAACAAACCAGTGTTCGGGTAGTTTTTGCGTTACCCAGTTCCTGGGTCAGATCTAACAACCCAGTGTTTGGGTAGTTTTTTGCGTTACCCAGATCCTGGGTCAGACATAACAAACCAGTGTTTGGGTAGTTTTTGTGTTACCCAGTTCCTGGGTCAGATCTAACAACCCAGTGTTTGGGTAGTTTTTTGTGTTACCCAGATCCTGGGTCAGACATAACAAACCAGTGTTAGGGTCAGATCCTGGGTCAGACATAACAAACCAGTGTTAGGGTCGTTTTTGCGTTACCCAGATCCTGGGTCAGACATAACAAACCAGTGTTTGGGTAGTTTTTGTGTTACCCAGTTCCTGGGTCAGATCTAACAGCCCAGTGTTTGGGTAGTTTTTTGTGTTACCCAGATCCTGGGTCAGACATAACAAACCAGTGTTAGGGTCGTTTTTGCGTTACCCAGATCCTGGGTCAGACATAACAAACCAGTGTTTGGGTAGTTTTTGTGTTACCCAGATCCTGGGTCAGACATAACAAACCAGTGTTACCCAGCTCTTTGCGACCTCTTCAGGAGAGAGCAGTGCAGCTCCATCAAATAGGTTCATGTCTTCGGTAAAATACAGAATTGTTAAATTTTTTTGTATCTATACATCGTTATTGTGAGATGTTGCCTAGGAACCGAACCAAGAAAAATCACTTTAAGTGCCTGTTTGGTAACGAAGCGAAGGACCCTCAGGCTTCTCACTGTCCTGCGTGACTCTGTCCCTCAAAACCAGGATTTAAGTTAATCTGTAAACATTCATTCATGTATGAAGTAAAAAAAAGAAAAAGATAAAAAAAGCTAGTACTACAGTAAAAATAAATCAATTTGCTGGGTAAAATTAACCCAACACCTGTTCTGTCCTATATTTACCCAGCCCTTGGGTTGAAAACACCTTGTGCTTTTTTTGACCCAGTGTTTTTTAGAGTGTTTACTCACATGTGACTTGCAAGAAAACATTTTGGTACGCTTTGAGATGTTGCCTTGAGAAAGTGAACCGAACCAAGAAACATCACTTTAATGAAGCGAAGGGCCCTCGGGCTCTCACTGACCTGCGTGACGCTGTCCCTCATGGTGGGCGAGCGCTGCTTGCGTGTGGTGGTGGTGGCCATGGTGGTGGTGGTCTCCATGATGGTGGTGGACATGTCTGCGAGCGGAGTGGTGGAGGTGGTGTCGGTTGTCATCACCGAGGGCACGTCTCCCACCAGACGCAGGTTCCCCTGCACCTGAACGTTCGGGTCGCCCTCGGCCGCCAGCTTCAGCACCTGCAGGCCGTTATAATACAGACCCGAGATCTGACCCTGGAAGTTACGCCCCTTCTCTCCGCCGCCCACCTTAATGAACGCCTGGCTGTTGAAGATCGTCAGCTGCCGACCTGCAGAGATGGAGGAAACACCACACGATCAGAGGCGGGACGGAGACACGGATGCAAACCTCTTGATCCGGTAACACTTCACATCAACTACAGCTCAGCTATCCAGTCGGGTCACTGATATGATGTGCATCTCATCGTAATGTTTCATTTTAAAGCGACAGTTCACCCAAAAATTAAAATTAGTCCATGATTTACTCGCCCTCAACTCATCCTAGTGTATCTGACATTCTTCTCTCAGACGAAAACAATCAGAGTTATATTAAAAAATGTCCTGGATCTTCCAAGCTTTATAATGGCAGTGAATGGCTGTTTTATGATGGACAGATGCACTTTTATGATGGACAGATGCACTTTTATGATGGACAGATTCACTTTTATTATGGATAGATGCACTTTTATGATGGATAGATGCACTTTTATGATGGACAGATTCACTTTTATGATGGATAGATGCATTTTTATGATGGATAGATGCACTTTTATGATAGACAGATTCACTTTTATGATGGATAGATGCACTTTTATGATGGACAGATGCACTTTTATGATGGACAGATTCACTTTTATGATGGATAGATGCACTTTTATGATGGATAGATGCACTTTTATGATGGACAGATGCACTTTTATGAATGATAGATGCACTTTTATGATGGACAGATGCACTTTTATGAAAGATAGATGCACTTTTATGATGGACAGATGCACTTTTATGATGGACAGATGCACTTTTATGATGGACAGATTCACTTTTATGATGGACAGATGCACTTTTATGATGGACAGATTCACTTTTATGATGGACAGATGCACTTTTATGATGGACAGATTCACTTTTATGATGGACAGATGCACTTTTATGATGGATAGATGCACTTTTATGATGGACAGATGCATTTTTATGACGGATAGATGCACTTTTATGATGGATAGATGCACTTTTATGATGGACAGATTCACTTTTATGATGGACAGATGCACTTTTATGATGGATAGATGCACTTTTATGATGGACAGATGCATTTTTATGACGGATAGATGCACTTTTATGATGGACAGATGCACTTTTATGATGGACAGATTCACTTTTATGATGGACAGATGCACTTTTATGATGAACAGATGCACTTTTATGATGGACAGATTCACTTTTATGATGGATAGATGCATTTTTATGATGGATAGATGCACTTTTATGATGGACAGATTCACTTTTATGATGGATAGATGCACTTTTATGATGGACAGATGCACTTTTATGATGGACAGATTCACTTAAATGATGGATAGATGCACTTTTATGATGATAGATGCACTTTTATGATGGACAGATGCACTTTTATGAATGATAGATGCACTTTTATGATGGACAGATGCACTTTTATGAAAGATAGATGCACTTTTATGATGGACAGATGCACTTTTATGATGGACAGATGCACTTTTATGATGGACAGATTCACTTTTATGATGGACAGATGCACTTTTATGATGGACAGATTCACTTTTATGATGGACAGATGCACTTTTATGATGGACAGATTCACTTTTATGATGGACAGATGCACTTTTATGATGGACAGATGCACTTTTATGATGGATAGATGTACTTTTATGATGGACAGATGCATTTTTATGACGGATAGATGCACTTTTATGATGGATAGATGCACTTTTATGATGGACAGATTCACTTTTATGATGGACAGATGCACTTTTATGATGGATAGATGCACTTTTATGATGGACAGATGCATTTTTATGACGGATAGATGCACTTTTATGATGGACAGATGCACTTTTATGATGGACAGATTCACTTTTATGATGGACAGATGCACTTTTATGATGGACAGATTCACTTTTATGATGGACAGATGCACTTTTATGATGGACAGATGCACTTTTATGATGGATAGATGCACTTTTATGATGGATAGATGCATTTTTATGACGGATAGATGCACTTTTATGATGGATAGATGCACTTTTATGATGGACAGATGCATTTTTATGACGGATAGATGCACTTTTATGATGGATAGATGCACTTTTATGATGGACAGATTCACTTTTATGATGGACAGATGCACTTTTATGATGGATAGATGCACTTTTATGATGGACAGATGCATTTTTATGACGGATAGATGCACTTTTATGATGGACAGATGCACTTTTATGATGGACAGATTCACTTTTATGATGGACAGATGCACTTTAATGATGGACAGATTCACTTTTATGATGGACAGATGCACTTTTATGATGGACAGATGCACTTTTATGATGGACAGATGCATTTTTATGACGGATAGATGCACTTTTATGAAGGATAGATGCACTTTTATGATGGACAGATGCACTTTTATGAAGGATAGATGCACTTTTATGATGGACAGATGCACTTTTATGATGGACAGATTCACTTTTATGATGGACAGATGCATTTTTATGACGGATAGATGCACTTTTATGAAGGATAGATGCACTTTTATGATGGACAGATGCACTTTTATGAAGGATAGATGCACTTTTATGATGGACAGATTCACTTTTATGATGGACAGATGCACTTTTATGAAGGATAGATGCACTTTTATGATGGACAGATGCACTTTTATGATGGACAGATTCACTTTTATGATGGACAGATGCACTTTTATGATGGATAGATGCACTTTTATGATGGACAGATGCATTTTTATGACGGATAGATGCACTTTTATGATGGACAGATGCACTTTTATGATGGACAGATTCACTTTTATGATGGACAGATGCACTTTAATGATGGACAGATTCACTTTTATGATGGACAGATGCACTTTTATGATGGACAGATGCACTTTTATGATGGACAGATGCATTTTTATGACGGATAGATGCACTTTTATGAAGGATAGATGCACTTTTATGATGGACAGATGCACTTTTATGAAGGATAGATGCACTTTTATGATGGACAGATGCACTTTTATGATGGACAGATTCACTTTTATGATGGACAGATGCACTTTTATGATGGACAGAAGCAATTTTATGATGGACAGATGCACTTTTATGATGGATAGATGCACTTTTATGATGGACAGATGCACTTTTATGATGGACAGATGCACTTTTATGATGGACAGATGCACTTTTATGATGGACAGATGCACTTTTATGGACTTCAAAAGTTAAACAGCCATTCACTGCCATTATAAAGCTTGGAAGATCCAGGACATTTTTTAATATAACTGTGATTGTATTCGTCTGAGAGAAGAATGTCAGATACACTAGGATGAGTTGAGGGCGAGTAAATCATGGACTAATTTAAACTTTTTGGGTGAACTATCCCTTTAAGCATTGTGTCTTATAATTTAGTTTTGCATAATTTTGTATCGTATTTTATCACTATTTATTTTCGTACTGTATGAACAATATCTTTAACTCAATTTTAAAGATTGAGTTAAAGGTTTGCGGATTTATCAGTCAGTTTCTCTCTCACTCATAAACCACGTTCATCATCATCATCATCATCATCATCATCATCATCATCATCATCATCTCCATGGAAACACCACGGTGGGCAGAAATGACCTTTGGAGGGTTTCAGAGCGAGAGATGGACAGAATGAAAAAGATGACGATGATGATGATGATGATAGGAAATATACAGATTTATTATTTAAGAGTGACAGAAAGAGAAAGAGAAAGTTTGGAGGGTGTTTTGGTTTCTTGATACTGTCGACTTTGGGTTTAAAAGACACTTAATATTGAGTAAATTATTGATTTGAATGCACTGACACAATCGGAACACACACACACACACACACACACACACACACACACACACACACACACACACACACACACACACACACACACACACACACTATGTTCGTCACACATCTTAACCTCTGTGAATGTTTTTGACTTTCTGTTCCTGAGTAATAAGATCATAAATGTTCATAAATGTTCATAAATGGCTCTTTTCAGCACCTGTGAGGTTTTTCATCAACTTTATTTCAGATCAAAACCCTCTGTGTGAAGAAAGACAGATCAGACGAGATCTGTGTGTTTGGTCAATGGTCTCACACAACGCTTCTGTCTGTCTGTGAGCTTGACTAAAAACTCCCAAAACGATGAGCAGGAAGAATGGAAAACTGCAGCACAGTGAATCATTCCGGCAAACATGATTTGAGCTCCTCAGATCCCGTAAACACTTCAGTTATCCTCCACACGTCTCCTCGGATCCAGCGACTGGAGTGTGTGTTTTAACCAGCTGACTCGTGACTCAACCAGTGGCCTGAAGATTATGAATCTCCTGAATATTCTCAGATCTTTAAACGCAGCTCTTGTGAGAAAGTCTTCCATTCTTCACAAACCTCAACTATATGTGTGCGGTTGCCGGGGTCTTCTGCTGTTGCTATGGAGGTTTTAAATGTGTCGTTATGCGACCCGTCACTAGGTGGCGACTGTATTAAAAACTTGTTTTCATGACGGATGTATTCAAACATACATTAAATAATGAAGACATCACTTTTACTTTCATTTATTTAGCAGATGCTTTTATCCAAAGTGACTTAAAAATGAGGAACACAAGCGATTCATCTCATTATGTTTTTACTAACAGGTTAAGAACAAATATATTGATATGTAATCTAGTACACGTATAGGTAAAACTTTACAATAAGGTTTCATTCGTCAACATTAGTTAACTTCTAAAGCCTTTATTTATGTTAGACTGTGTTGATTTCCACACTTATTAACCCTCTGGGGTCTGAGGTGTTTTTTGGGTCCTGGAGGTGTTCTGACATGCTCTGACATTTGTGCTTTTTTCTGTTACTTGTGACATTTTCATGGCTAAAGTCTTATTACACTGTATTCAGCATTATTTATTATTTATTACTGTTTACACTAATGATTGCTTACACTATAGTTAGTTTAATTGCTTCTATTGCTCTCATTATTTGTAAGTCGCTTTGGATAAAAGGCTCTGCTAAATGATTACATGTATTATTTAACTGGACATGAACTAACAACAAACAGTTGCATCTTTATTGACTACTGTTTTCAAATATTAAGAAACATGGTTTATTGTAAAACTGTTTTGTTTCTGAAAGTTGATATTTTTAGTGCATCACTAACACATAACCACAGTCACACTGAATCAGAAATTCAGCACAATCGTGTCCATCCGATCTGTGATGGATCAAATGATGTGACATAAAACCCCAAAACTGGGACAGAAAGTGTTATTAAGTCGAGCACGTCGTGCCTGGTTAAAACACACTGTCAGGAGGAGTAACGCGTCCGGTGAGGAAGCTCACGTGTTCCTGCAGGAGTTTGTGTGGAGACGGATGAGCTTTCTAGAAGGTTCTGCGCTCTCTAATAGAAAAGTCTGTGTTGTTTCTCTCTGGAGTCATTTAAAAGTGAAAAAGTGTTGAAACAAAGCTGAACCGCAGTGATTTAGTAGCGCGTTTCTGCTGTAAAACAAATGTGTTCTGCGCTCGCATTTCCCAGCTGAGGTCTTTCTTCAGGAAGAGGAATAAACAGCACAGAAGAAATCAATGCACTGCGGTTATTTGTAATCTCTGACTGTGTCTCTCTCGGCTTCACAATAAAACATGAGAGATGGAGAAGCATCAGATACAGGAGAACAGGGAATGATGGAAAATATAGGCTCTTCTGCTGGAATTGAGCCGTTAAACCCTTTTTTCCTCTTCATTGAGCTGTGTGGAGGTGCTGCCATCTTGAATTTATAACACTGTCTTATCTAACTCAACGTCACACGAGAGAGTCTTTCTCCACACACTCACTGGCCTTTTCCACAATGATCCTGGAAAACTGGGATGTGTGACGGACCCAGTGCAGTCTGGACTATTGCTGCGTTTACTCAACACGAAACTCATGCACAACTCAATGATGTGACGTCGTACATATTCTGGACTTTACTTTTACTTTTTAAGGCAATACACCACAGGTGAATGGGGTAAAAATGTCAACTAACAGATATCACCAAACTTACCCAGTTGATTCATCACAGTACATTAAGACATTTGTTTTGTATTACAAGTCTTCAAGGTAACACTTTACAACAAGGTTCATTAGTTAACTACATTAGTTAGCATGCATTAATAATGAATTGCACTTATACAGCATTTATACAATTTTGTTAATGTTAATTTCCACATTTATGTATACCTTAATAAAATCTTGTTAATATTAGTTTATTCACTGTGAACTAACATGAACAATGAACAGTGGCACATGAGCTAATGAGTGGTCCCCTGCTGCCATCTACTGGTTATAGTGGTGATTTCAGGCCATTTTCATGTTAAAAGTGTTTGTTTTCCACCAGATGACAGAAATCCTCCTCTAAAGCATGGCACATTTTCCATGTTATCTCATGAATGAAAATAATAAATTTAGATCTTCTTTGAAGTTAATTTTACTGCATTCACTCACTAACATTAACTAACGTTAAAAAACTTAACAAATACAGTAACAAATGTATTGCTAATTGTTAGTTCATGATAGTTAATACATTAATTCATGTTAACTAATGAAACTTATTGTAAAGTGTTACAGTTTTCTAGAATGTTTTGTTTAAATATACAAAGGATGCATTATCTTGTCACTAATTTGCATACATTTCCAGAGTATAAATATAAACACTGGATAAAGCCAAGTTCAAAATTCTTGTCTAATTTTGTTGACATGTTACAGTTAAATGTTTTTATAGAAGTGATTTTTGATTTCTCTTTTTATCACTGCATAAATAAGAAAATACTGTCAACAGACTGTCAATTTTCACCATGTTTTTAGGAATGAAATTTCATAAAAATCAGGTTAAATGATATATGAACAAACCCTAAAGTAAGGTCCTTCAGAATATAGATATGAAGAAAACTGTACATTTTAGTATATATCAGTGTTACAGAAGTGGAGAAAAAAAATATTAATATGTATTTTAATTCAAATATACAGATGGAAATAGATAAAGAGCAAAAAATAAACACTGAAATGTGAATTATCTATGTTTTCTTTCCACTAGTCTGAAAGAAGACAAGTTATGTTAAGTTGTGCCTGTAGTGTCTTGCCTTAATTGCACATACTCCTGTAGGATTATAAGGATTGTTAAAGATTATAGAGACAAAAACATTCCTTTCGTTAGACTAACGTCACTGCTGTTTCATTCACAATAAGAGCAGGAATATGAATCAATGATTTATTTATATTTCATGTTGACAATCCTAAAACTCAATAGTCCAAACTGCATTCACAGACAAACACAGTTCACACAGTGAATCAACACATCATTTATTCTCACACATTTCTTTGTTAAAGGGACCGTATTCTCTCGGCAAACGTTCCAAAACAACAAGTAGAACGTTTACTCTTTCAATGGATCTGATTCATTCACAAAAACCACAGAATAATTTCAGCGTTTAACGCTCTGAGATTCATGCAAGCGTCGCATGCGTGTTAGTTCTATTTAGACAGTTCGTCTGCTTTGCTTTGACTAATAATCCGGATTCTTCATCAGATCTGTGTTCATTTGGTTATGTGAGTTTAGAAAGCGGTTTATGACTGAGGGCTTCAACTTTATCTAATCCAAAGAAAACTAAAGCGAGAAGAACAGCGGTGGCCCTCAGGGTTTAGAAGAACGCTTGAGTCTTTGGTTGGTTAAGTTCTGCTTAAACCTTTACGTTTCCCTGTCAGTAAATCTTTCTTTAACCCTTTGAGTTGACAGATAGTCCTCTACACAGAAATACTTACTTTAATAAACCTTAAGAACATCGATAGTATCTGTTTTAATGTTCACCTCAATGCTCATTTTCAGCTCGTCAAAGATACTCTCAATATAAACTTGTATTGAACCTGGAACTTTGCTTTACAAGCGCATTGATTTGCATGTTATTTATCAATATAAACATCTGTTTTTACACCCGGAAAAAAGTGCTGTTGTTCATCAGCATTTCTGTCTTGTTTTCCAGCACTAATATCTAAACATTCTTAAATCAAGATACAATTACTTTAGATGCAAAATCAAAGCTGATAAGAAGTCTTGTTTTCTGAGTAATTACTAAAAGTTAGTTTATTTTTGAAACAAGAATAAATATCTGCCAATGGAATCAGAAATATAAACGTGTTTTCCTTTTGAATGAAATAAATTTTTGGCCCATTGGTATACACGAGTAAATGCATATTGATTTAAGAATGCTCAGATATTTGTACTGTAAAACAAGATATACTGAGGAAGAACAGCACTATTTCACAGTGTAGAACCACATGGCATTAGTTTATCAATCAGTACGCTGACATTTCAAACAGTCCAAATTGATCATAACTATATTTGTTACATTTCTACCAATTGCCATTGGCTTTTGGCTTGTTTAGTTGGGGACATTAAATTGAACATTTCATTTAGTATTCAACAATATTATTGATCTCCTACATTGACAGCATTATATGAGAACTGAACTGAGCTGGACGATGACATCACGGTTTTCTCCACAGCGGCTATATATATATATATATATATATATAAAGGAACTAAATTAATATCTTTTTAAAAACAAAAATGAAGCATCACTGAACTTACTTAAGCTGGACTGTGATGCTATTTTCTTCTGGAAACAAACTTTGTTGCATTATTTTCCTGTTATCTCTGTAAAGCTGCTTTAAAACACTGTTTTGTTGTAAAAAGTGCTGTATAAATAAAGCTGACTTGACTTAATTCTCGCATCCACAATATATCCATGCAACAGTCCCGTTCCGACTGGTTAAAGCTAGAAGAATAAGATGCAATTTCTAATTTTTGCCCTCAAAAACAGGAAGTGAATTAATTTAGCACATGTGGGACAGGAAGTGAGGAGCTTCTGGACACAAAGGGTTAAAGTTGGAATACATTAGACTGAGCGACGACAGCGAAGATGAAGCAGAGGCACTGAAATATAGTCCCTTTAACTCTGGAGTTCAGATGTTCTGTGCGTGTTGTTGGGTTGTTGGGGTTAAGGGAGGGTTATGTGGGGGTTATTGGTAAGGTTAATACACTGGAGAAGTGCAGTCCCATTGTCAGATATCTGAATATCACGCATCTGAGGAACTCATTCGTCTTCAGTAGCAAGTGACACTTCTTCGAATTCGACAGAGTATTTAAACAATTTTGATGTCTCCACTCATATTCCGCATGTGAAAACGCTGTACATTCATGTTTCCAGCTGCGTCTCTGGGCCTGCACTTCATCCAGAGATGTGTTTAGCGTGATTAGAAGAGCGTTCATTCGTGGGGTTTGTGCTGTTTAATTACCTTTGTCGAGTAGCCATTCGTCAACTACCCGACCGAGTCGGTACGGGATTCTTTGCCTAGCAATAGCCAGCCGTTCATTATCAAAGTTCCCTTTGAAGAACAAACAAATTCAACAGGTTACAATCTGGAAGGTCAAAGGTTAAAGATTAGAGGTTAGAGAGAACGTTTAGCAGGTTATGAACTTTAAAATCAGATTTAACACCTTCAAGGCTTTAAACATCGTTTTTTTTAGGTTAGAAAGTGAACCAAGCTCTGGTCACCATGTGTTTTAAACATGAGTTAAGCATATTTATGAGTCATTTTAGAGGTTGAATATTACTTATGGATAATTACAGTGCATTAAAGTGTCATGGTGAATGTGGACAAGCAACATCAACATTGTTGTCGTTCTCATTAAAAATGCATAAAGAACATTTTCATATCAGTCCTGATGAACATCAAACTGTAAAACTGCAGGAAGATGTTTTCTGTTGTCAAATAACCAAATGTTCTTGAGCGCATTGATTTAGTTTGATTTTCACAAACTAAACAGAAAACCTTAAAAAAACATAAAAAAAAATATTTCTTTACCTGAAAAAAATAAGAATTAAGGCAACTTTTCCATTTTTGTTGCATTTCACTTTAAAGTACTAAAATAACTAGAACTTAATCTGAAATAAACACAAGATATATAGACATATTAAAAATCACATACTATTAAGAATAACAAGAACACAACCAATGCAAGTAGAAAATGTAAAAATAAAAAGGAATTCAAAACAAACTGGAATAGCACTGATCACACCAAACCTGTTTGATTTGTAGATACAGACACACACTCAGAATAAATCAGTGTGTCGCTGCAGGACGCGCGGAGCTCATTATGATTCATATATAAACACTTATTGTGAGAGAAAATCACACAGAGAATGTGAGAATCTGCTGGCATGACATCTTGTGCTGTCGGCGCTATGAGGGAGAGCTGGCGCTGTAGTGAGATCAGTGTGTCGGTTCTTTAATGATCTATTATTATCTATTTAATGAAGTCACTGCTAGCAGAGCGACGGACTCTTAATAACTCCAGCATCTCGACTGCAAACGATCTCATCAACGTCCACACACTGGCCATCAGCGTCCACACACTGGCCATCAGCGTCCACACACTGGCCATCAGTGTCCACACACTGGCCATCAACGTCCACACACTGGCCATCAGCGTCCACACACTGGCCATCAACGTCCACACACTGGCCATCAGCGTCCACACACTGGCCATCAGTGTCACACACTGGCCATCAGCGTACACACACTGGCCATCAGTGTCACACACTGGCCATCAGCGTCCACACACTGGCCATCAACGTCCACACACTGGCCATCAGCGTCCACACACTGGCCATCAGTGTCACACACTGGCCATCAGCGTACACACACTGGCCATCAGTGTCACACACTGGCCATCAGCGTCACACACTGGCCATCAGCGTCACACACTGGCCATCAGCGTCACACACTGGCCATCAGCGTCACACACTGGCCATCAGCGTACACACACTGGCCATCAGTGTCACACACTGGCCATCAGCGTCACACACTGGCCATCAGCGTCACACACTGGCCATCAGCGTCACACACTGGCCATCAGCGTACACACACTGGCCATCAGTGTCACACACTGGCCATCAGCGTCACACACTGGCCATCAGCGTACACACACTGGCCATCAGTGTCACACACTGGCCATCAGCGTCCACACACTGGCCATCAGTGTCACACACTGGCCATCAGCGTCACACACTGGCCATCAGTGTCACACACTGGCCATCAGCGTACACACACTGGCCATCAGTGTCACACACTGGCCATCAGCGTCACACACTGGCCATCAGCGTCACACACTGGCCATCAGCGTCACACACTGGCCATCAGCGTACACACACTGGCCATCAGTGTCACACACTGGCCATCAGCGTCACACACTGGCCATCAGCGTACACACACTGGCCATCAGTGTCACACACTGGCCATCAGCGTCCACACACTGGCCATCAGTGTCACACACTGGCCATCAGCGTCACACACTGGCCATCAGTGTCACACACTGGCCATCAACGTCCACACACTGGCCATCAGTGTCACACACTGGCCATCAGCGTCCACACACTGGCCATCAGCGTCACACACTGGCCATCAACGTACACACACTGGCCATCAGCGTCACACACTGGCCATCAGCGTCCACACACTGGCCATCAGCGTCACACACTGGCCATCAGCGTACACACACTGGCCATCAGCGTCACACACTGGCCATCAGAGTCACACACTGGCCATCAGCGTCACACACTGGCCATCAGCGTACACACACTGGCCATCAGCGTCACACACTGGCCATCAGCGTCACACACTGGCCATCAGCGTCACACACTGGCCATCAGCGTCCACACACTGGCCATCAGCGTACACACACTGGCCATCAGCGTCACACACTGGCCATCAGCGTCCACACACTGGCCATCAACGTACACACACTGGCCATCAACGTACACACACTGGCCATCAGAGTCCACACACTGGCCATCAGCGTCCACACACTGGCCATCAACGTACACACACTGGCCATCAGCGTCCACACACTGGCCATCAGCGTACACACACTGGCCATCAGCGTCCACACACTGGCCATCAGCGTCACACACTGGCCATCAGCGTCCACACACTGGCCATCAACGTACACACACTGGCCATCAGTGTCCACACACTGGCCATCAGTGTCACACACTGGCCATCAACGTACACACACTGGCCATCAGCGTCCACACACTGGCCATCAGCGTACACACACTGGCCATCAGCGTCCACACACTGGCCATCAGTGTCACACACTGGCCATCAGCGTCTACACACTGGCCATCAGCGTCTACACACTGGCCATCAGCGTCTACACACTGGCCTTCAGCGTCTACACACTGGCCATCAACGTCCACACACTGGCCATCAGCGTCACACACTGGCCATCAGCGTACACACACTGGCCATCAGCGTCCACACACTGGCCATCAACGTACACACACTGGCCATCAGCGTCCACACACTGGCCATCAACGTCCACACACTGGCCATCAGCGTCACACACTGGCCATCAGCGTCACACACTGGCCATCAACGTCCACACACTGACCATCAGTGTCACACACTGGCCATCAGCGTCCACACACTGGCCATCAACGTACACACACTGGCCATCAGCGTCCACACACTGGCCATCAGCGTACACACACTGGCCATCAGCGTCCACACACTGGCCATCAGCGTCACACACTGGCCATCAGCGTCCACACACTGGCCATCAACGTACACACTGGCCATCAGTGTCCACACACTGGCCATCAGTGTCACACACTGGCCATCAACGTACACACACTGGCCATCAGCGTCCACACACTGGCCATCAGCGTACACACACTGGCCATCAGCGTCCACACACTGGCCATCAGTGTCACACACTGGCCATCAGCGTCTACACACTGGCCATCAGCGTCTACACACTGGCCATCAGCGTCTACACACTGGCCTTCAGCGTCTACACACTGGCCATCAACGTCCACACACTGGCCATCAGCGTCACACACTGGCCATCAGCGTACACACACTGGCCATCAGCGTCCACACACTGGCCATCAACGTACACACACTGGCCATCAGCGTCCACACACTGGCCATCAACGTCCACACACTGGCCATCAGCGTCACACACTGGCCATCAGCGTCACACACTGGCCATCAACGTACACACACTGGCCATCAACGTACACACACTGGCCATCAGAGTCCACACACTGGCCATCAGCGTCCACACACTGGCCATCAACGTACACACACTGGCCATCAGCGTCCACACACTGGCCATCAGCGTACACACACTGGCCATCAGCGTCCACACACTGGCCATCAGCGTCACACACTGGCCATCAGCGTCCACACACTGGCCATCAACGTACACACACTGGCCATCAGTGTCCACACACTGGCCATCAGTGTCACACACTGGCCATCAACGTACACACACTGGCCATCAGCGTCCACACACTGGCCATCAGCGTACACACACTGGCCATCAGCGTCCACACACTGGCCATCAGTGTCACACACTGGCCATCAGCGTCTACACACTGGCCATCAGCGTCTACACACTGGCCATCAGCGTCTACACACTGGCCTTCAGCGTCTACACACTGGCCATCAACGTCCACACACTGGCCATCAGCGTCACACACTGGCCATCAGCGTACACACACTGGCCATCAGCGTCCACACACTGGCCATCAACGTACACACACTGGCCATCAGCGTCCACACACTGGCCATCAACGTCCACACACTGGCCATCAGCGTCACACACTGGCCATCAGCGTCACACACTGGCCATCAACGTCCACACACTGACCATCAGTGTCACACACTGGCCATCAGCGTCCACACACTGGCCATCAACGTACACACACTGGCCATCAGCGTCCACACACTGGCCATCAGCGTACACACACTGGCCATCAGCGTCCACACACTGGCCATCAGCGTCACACACTGGCCATCAGCGTCCACACACTGGCCATCAACGTACACACACTGGCCATCAGTGTCCACACACTGGCCATCAGTGTCACACACTGGCCATCAACGTACACACACTGGCCATCAGCGTCCACACACTGGCCATCAGCGTACACACACTGGCCATCAGCGTCCACACACTGGCCATCAGTGTCACACACTGGCCATCAGCGTCTACACACTGGCCATCAGCGTCTACACACTGGCCATCAGCGTCTACACACTGGCCTTCAGCGTCTACACACTGGCCATCAACGTCCACACACTGGCCATCAGCGTCACACACTGGCCATCAGCGTCCACACACTGGCCATCAGCGTACACACACTGGCCATCAGTGTCACACACTGGCCATCAGCGTCACACACTGGCCATCAGCGTACACACACTGGCCATCAGTGTCACACACTGGCCATCAGCGTCCACACACTGGCCATCAGTGTCACACACTGGCCATCAGCGTCACACACTGGCCATCAGTGTCACACACTGGCCATCAACGTCCACACACTGGCCATCAGTGTCACACACTGGCCATCAGCGTCCACACACTGGCCATCAGCGTCACACACTGGCCATCAACGTACACACACTGGCCATCAGCGTCACACACTGGCCATCAGCGTCCACACACTGGCCATCAGCGTCACACACTGGCCATCAGCGTACACACACTGGCCATCAGCGTCACACACTGGCCATCAGAGTCACACACTGGCCATCAGCGTCACACACTGGCCATCAGCGTACACACACTGAACATCAGCGTCACACACTGGCCATCAGCGTCACACACTGGCCATCAGCGTCACACACTGGCCATCAGCGTCACACACTGGCCATCAGCGTCCACACACTGGCCATCAGCGTACACACACTGGCCATCAGCGTCACACACTGGCCATCAGCGTCCACACACTGGCCATCAACGTACACACACTGGCCATCAACGTACACACACTGGCCATCAGAGTCCACACACTGGCCATCAGCGTCCACACACTGGCCATCAACGTACACACACTGGCCATCAGCGTCCACACACTGGCCATCAGCGTACACACACTGGCCATCAGCGTCCACACACTGGCCATCAGCGTCACACACTGGCCATCAGCGTCCACACACTGGCCATCAACGTACACACACTGGCCATCAGTGTCCACACACTGGCCATCAGTGTCACACACTGGCCATCAACGTACACACACTGGCCATCAGCGTCCACACACTGGCCATCAGCGTACACACACTGGCCATCAGCGTCCACACACTGGCCATCAGTGTCACACACTGGCCATCAGCGTCTACACACTGGCCATCAGCGTCTACACACTGGCCATCAGCGTCTACACACTGGCCTTCAGCGTCTACACACTGGCCATCAACGTCCACACACTGGCCATCAGCGTCACACACTGGCCATCAGCGTACACACACTGGCCATCAGCGTCCACACACTGGCCATCAACGTACACACACTGGCCATCAGCGTCCACACACTGGCCATCAACGTCCACACACTGGCCATCAGCGTCACACACTGGCCATCAGCGTCACACACTGGCCATCAACGTCCACACACTGACCATCAGTGTCACACACTGGCCATCAGCGTCCACACACTGGCCATCAACGTACACACACTGGCCATCAGCGTCCACACACTGGCCATCAGCGTACACACACTGGCCATCAGCGTCCACACACTGGCCATCAGCGTCACACACTGGCCATCAGCGTCCACACACTGGCCATCAACGTACACACACTGGCCATCAGTGTCCACACACTGGCCATCAGTGTCACACACTGGCCATCAACGTACACACACTGGCCATCAGCGTCCACACACTGGCCATCAGCGTACACACACTGGCCATCAGCGTCCACACACTGGCCATCAGTGTCACACACTGGCCATCAGCGTCTACACACTGGCCATCAGCGTCTACACACTGGCCATCAGCGTCTACACACTGGCCTTCAGCGTCTACACACTGGCCATCAACGTCCACACACTGGCCATCAGCGTCACACACTGGCCATCAGCGTACACACACTGGCCATCAGCGTCCACACACTGGCCATCAACGTACACACACTGGCCATCAGCGTCCACACACTGGCCATCAACGTCCACACACTGGCCATCAGCGTCACACACTGGCCATCAGCGTCACACACTGGCCATCAACGTACACACACTGGCCATCAACGTACACACACTGGCCATCAGAGTCCACACACTGGCCATCAGCGTCCACACACTGGCCATCAACGTACACACACTGGCCATCAGCGTCCACACACTGGCCATCAGCGTACACACACTGGCCATCAGCGTCCACACACTGGCCATCAGCGTCACACACTGGCCATCAGCGTCCACACACTGGCCATCAACGTACACACACTGGCCATCAGTGTCCACACACTGGCCATCAGTGTCACACACTGGCCATCAACGTACACACACTGGCCATCAGCGTCCACACACTGGCCATCAGCGTACACACACTGGCCATCAGCGTCCACACACTGGCCATCAGTGTCACACACTGGCCATCAGCGTCTACACACTGGCCATCAGCGTCTACACACTGGCCATCAGCGTCTACACACTGGCCTTCAGCGTCTACACACTGGCCATCAACGTCCACACACTGGCCATCAGCGTCACACACTGGCCATCAGCGTACACACACTGGCCATCAGCGTCCACACACTGGCCATCAACGTACACACACTGGCCATCAGCGTCCACACACTGGCCATCAACGTCCACACACTGGCCATCAGCGTCACACACTGGCCATCAGCGTCACACACTGGCCATCAACGTCCACACACTGACCATCAGTGTCACACACTGGCCATCAGCGTCCACACACTGGCCATCAACGTACACACACTGGCCATCAGCGTCCACACACTGGCCATCAGCGTACACACACTGGCCATCAGCGTCCACACACTGGCCATCAGCGTCACACACTGGCCATCAGCGTCCACACACTGGCCATCAACGTACACACACTGGCCATCAGTGTCCACACACTGGCCATCAGTGTCACACACTGGCCATCAACGTACACACACTGGCCATCAGCGTCCACACACTGGCCATCAGCGTACACACACTGGCCATCAGCGTCCACACACTGGCCATCAGTGTCACACACTGGCCATCAGCGTCTACACACTGGCCATCAGCGTCTACACACTGGCCATCAGCGTCTACACACTGGCCTTCAGCGTCTACACACTGGCCATCAACGTCCACACACTGGCCATCAGCGTCACACACTGGCCATCAGCGTCCACACACTGGCCATCAACGTCCACACACTGGCCATCAACGTACACACACTGGCCATCAGCGTCCACACACTGGCCATCAACGTCCACACACTGGCCATCAGCGTCACACACTGGCCATCAGCGTCACACACTGGCCATCAACGTCCACACACTGACCATCAGTGTCACACACTGGCCATCAGCGTCACACACTGGCCATCAGTGTCACACACTGGCCATCAGCGTCCACACACTGACCATCAACGTCCACACACTGACCATCAGTGTCACACACTGGCCATCAGCGTCACACACTGGCCATCAGTGTCACACACTGGCCATCAGCGTCACACACTGGCCATCAACGTCCACACACTGACCATCAGTGTCACACACTGGCCATCAGCGTCACACACTGGCCATCAGCGTCACACACTGGCCATCAGCGTCCACACACTGGCCATCAGTGTCCACACACTGACCATCAGCGTCCACACACTGGCCATCAGTGTCCACACACTGACCATCAGCGTCACACACTGGCCATCAGCGTCCACACACTGGCCATCAGCGTCACACACTGGCCATCAGCGTCCACACACTGGCCATAAACGTACACACACTGGCCATCAGCGTCCACACACTGGCCATCAGCGTCACACACTGGCCATCAACGTCCACACACTGACCATCAGTGTCCACACACTGGCCATCAACGTCCACACACTGACCATCAGTGTCCACACACTGGCCATCAACGTCCACACACTGACCATCAGTGTCCACACACTGGCCATCAGCATCACACACTGGCCATCAGCGTCACACACTGCCCATCAG
The DNA here is from genome assembly GCA_026230005.1 of Gila orcuttii. Taxonomy (NCBI): domain Eukaryota; kingdom Metazoa; phylum Chordata; class Actinopteri; order Cypriniformes; family Leuciscidae; genus Gila; species Gila orcuttii. The sequence goes on along the minus strand of JAPDVR010000001.1, from coordinate 1,002,037 downwards.
CGTCCACACACTGGCCATCAGCGTCCACACACTGACCATCAGTGTCCACACACTGGCCATCAACGTCCACACACTGACCATCAGTGTCCACACACTGGCCATCAGCGTCACACACTGGCCATCAGCGTCACACACTGCCCATCAGCGTCCACACACTGGCCATCAGCGTCCACACACTGGCCATCAGCGTCACACACTGGTCATCAGCGTCACACACTGGCCATCAGCGTCACACACTGGCCATCAGTGTCCACACACTGGCCATCAACGTCCACACACTGACCATCAGTGTCCACACACTGGCCATCAGTGTCACACACTGGCCATCAGTGTCACACACTGGCCATCAGCGTCCACACACTGGCCATCAGTGTCCACACACTGACCATCAGCGTCACACACTGGCCATCAGCGTCCACACACTGGCCATCAGCGTCACACACTGGCCATCAGCGTCCACACACTGGCCATAAACGTACACACACTGGCCATCAGCGTCCACACACTGGCCATCAGCGTCACACACTGGCCATCAACGTCCACACACTGACCATCAGTGTCCACACACTGGCCATCAACGTCCACACACTGACCATCAGTGTCCACACACTGGCCATCAACGTCCACACACTGACCATCAGTGTCCACACACTGGCCATCAGCGTCACACACTGGCCATCAGCGTCACACACTGCCCATCAGCGTCCACACACTGGCCATCAGCGTCCACACACTGGCCATCAGCGTCACACACTGGTCATCAGCGTCACACACTGGCCATCAGCGCCAGCTTCATTAGCCAGATCAACTCCTCCTGGTCATATATGAACACACTTACGGAAGATCCCATTCTTCACGAGTCCTCCAACTCAAACACTGAAATTTTGAGGAGTATTACCTAGGGGTGTAACGGTACATGTATTCGTATTGAACCGTTTCGGTTCGAGGCTTCCGGTTCGGTACGCATACAAACCGAACGATTCCTTGGACCATTTTTCCTGCCGACAAAATTCGCGCTTGCGCGACCACCACAATGTTGCGCAACATCAAATGGCAGGCGTAATGAAAGCGGAACGAAACTGCCCTACTCATGTGCTTCACGGATCGTTTATTAGTTCGGACCAGCAACATCTGTGCAGCGCGAGCCGATCTCGATCAAGCGACACTGTTACTACACAGCGCTAAGAAATCCAGTAAAGAAAACATTTGAATTCGCCACTGAAGTAATAACATCGCTGCGAGATCTAGTGAGAAGCATTTTCACATTTCTCCGTTATTAACTGTAGATCTCTATTAGATCAAACAGCGCTGACGTGGAAACCAGGAGAAACATTGTGCCGTGAATGAACTAGTAATACTTTACGTCCACAGTCCAGCAACATTCACCATGGATTTAATATAGTAACACTAACTGTAACCAGTTTGGCTGGAATAGTGAAATGCTTTCAAGTACTTCACACATCTTTTTTCAGCACTTCAAAACTCAAATATTATATAAATAAATATATATTTAAATGTAATTTTTAATGTGATGACCAAAACAATATTTGTTCATCCTTCAAAGATGACCCCCATTTATAAACCTGAAAGTATGTAGGAAAACTCACACTTATTTAAAAAAATATTTTTTCTTTTAACAAATAGGAAATTTCTCTGGCATTTCTTTCTTTTTGCTGTATCGAAAACGTACCGAACCGTGACTTTAAAACCGAGGTACGTACCGAACCGTGATTTTTGTGTACCCTTACACCCCTAGTATTATCATGTATGAAGTATTCAAATGGTTTCTTTCAGGGGTGTAAAATACTTGAGTAATTTTACTATACTTTATTTTTTTTACTATACTTAAGTTTTGTTTTGTTTGTTATCATTGTCCATTGCCATTATTGTTGCTTGTTTATTGTAAAGCGTCCTTGAGCCCTGGAAAGGCGCTATACAAATAAAACGTATTATTATTATTATTTATTAAGTATTATTTTGGGTGATTTGTACTTTACTCAAGTGCATGTATTTACTTAAAGCAAGACACTACAGGCAATACAGTTGTTTTTCATGCACTGGATAATTTTGAGATTTTGTTCTTATTTCAGACGACACTGTAAAATCTCATTAGTTAGACTTACTTGAAAAAAGCATGCAAACCGACTACCTCAAAAAAACAAATTAAAGAGAACTAGGAATGGTTTCTTGTGACAAATTCTTAGCTAGTATAGTTCACTTACAAGAGAGTTCTAGTAATTAAAAAATAATAAATAATAAATAAAATGTAATTGTTACCATTGTTGTGTTTTGCGTGCTGAATGTTGAAGTGTGTGTGTGACTCAAGCATGGTCAATTACATGATGTTCTCACAAATATAGAGAGAATATATAAGCCCAAGTTAAAGTTTCACAAGGTGTTTATCATTATTCAACATGAAAAATATGTTAATTATTTATTTTTTGTTAATTATGACTAGTTAATGACTTTGTTAGAATCTATAGGTCACCTTTTTAAAGCAACCTATTTATTACTTCCCTTCCTTTGAAACCAACTGTGATTTCTTGTTGAATAGGAAGAGAATTACAGTAATATAAATGAAGGTCCAAGTGGCCAACCAAAGGCACACCGATCACCATAATGGCGAGTTCAAACGAAAACATTTTAGGAAAATCAAAGTCAGATTATGTGATGTTCTCTCAAAATTTTCAGTTGTATTGACAATTCAACATTTAAGATGACTTTGGGAAATTAGTGAATGAAAGAAAGATATCAGCAAAAGTGGAGGAAATAAGTGAAAGTCAAACTCAAAAAAAACAACAATTTTTTATGCTTGACAAAATATCGCTCAAATCAATCAATTAATCTTAATTTGGTTTTTCTGAGTAAACTAGACATAGTATGTAAATAGTACAGAAGATTTTTACAATTAAGTTAAGACTTTAAAGGACAAGTTCGGTATTTTACACTTAAAGCCCTGTTTTAAGATTGTTTCTGATTAAATAGAACGGTTAAGATTGAAATTTGGACAAATGCTGCTGTCCCGAGAATTTTCGGTTTCTGTGTTAGCAACCCCACACCTCCACAATGATTTCATAGGGGCACCGGAAGAATCATTCATAAAACGCATTAAACTTTAGTTTACAAAGACGTGAAACTCACCGAATGGTCTGGGGTGTTCACTGATATGCTCACACAAAAATCGCTGCAAAAGATGCTTTCCAACAGGTTTTATCGTGGTTTTTGTCCAACTCCATTGACTTGTATTGGATGTTCTGTGAGGTACGGTATTACTCCGCCGACGGGAACGGAAATGGGGTTGTTTGTATTCTTTCTGTAGTCTTCCAGTCGCGGTATCGTAGGCTACGCTATCCAAACATTGGCAAAGGTGCATTATTGCCACCAACTGGGCTGGAGTGTCTATTATTCAAGCTCTCAACGGAAGAATGTCCGGTTGTGAGGCGTTTGGAAAAATAGGTCCACAGTTTTACAACGAATGGTAAAACACCTGTTGGAAAGCATATTTTGCAGCGATTTTTGTGTGAGCATATCAGTGAACACCCCAGACCACTCGGTGAGTTTCAAGTCTTAGTAAACTAAAGTTTAATGCGTTTTATGAATGATTCTTCCAGTGCCCCTATGAAACTTTTGTGTGGGTAGGGTGCTAACACAGAAACCGAAAATTTCTCGGTACAGCAGCATTTGTCCAAATTTCAATCTTAACCGTTCTATTTCATCAGAAACGATCTTAAAACAGGGCTTTAAGTGTAAAATACCGAACTTGCCCTTTAAGTAAAGTTAACTAAAAAGTGTTAGTTAGAACAACTGTTGGATTTTTCAGTGGAGTGGAAAGAAAACATACAGAAAACACATTGTGTTTATTTTATAACACTTTAGCTATTTGCGTCTGTATATTTCAATTACAATACATATAGTTAAATTAGGGTTTTTTCTCCACTTCAGTAACACTTATATACACCAAAATTTAGAGTTTTATTTATATCTATATTCTGAAGGTTTTTACTGAGGGGTTTGTGCATATATCATTCAACCTGATTTATATAACATTTTATTCCTAAAAACATAGAGGAAATGTGTTTCTGAATTATGGAGTGATAAAAATTGATATCCCAAATCCCCTCTATACATTTTTTTAACTCTAATATCTCAACAAAATCAGACAAGAATTTTAAATCTGGATTTATCTAATGTTCATATTTATATTCTGGAAATGTACGCAAATTAGTACATTTAATGCATAGATTGATTTTAAATATAACATTTCAGAAAACATTTTATTCCTAAAAACATAGAGAAAACAATATTTTCTGTCTATTGACAGTGTTTTCTGATTTATGGAGTGATAAAAAGAGAAATCCAAAATCCAAAATCCAAAAACTCTAAAAACCAAAAAAAGTTAAAAAAAAAAAAAATCAAAGAAGAATTTTAAATCTGGCTTTATCCAAATGTTCATATTTATGTAAATACATACATATGTATGTAAATTAGTGCGTATAATGCATAGTTTGATTTAAACATAACATTTAAGAAAACTGTA
>JAPDVR010000001.1:942500-990000 GCA_026230005.1 Gila orcuttii | reverse complement strand
CATGGTTATATGGGGCGATGCCTAGAGTTGAACAGACACTCGCGAGTTATTTATAAACACCTTTTGAATAAACAATATCAAGTCTATAAAACTCGTCAAAACTCAGCTAAACACAACAAGCGTATCGGAGAGAACACTCACTTAAACAGCATACACACACCCGGACATCTGACTGCGTCCATGAACGTATTCAAATTGTTATTGTTGTGTTTATGGAGCGTATATTTATTTCTCTTTCTCTGTCTTTCTTTCTTCCTGTATTTGCTTTCTTGATAGGTAATCGTGCCGACTGGTGCGTGTCTCGAGGATTTCCCTATGAAGCAGCTGAGATAGCGTGGAGGAAGGAGAGACGAACGCGGCGTTCAGGTCGTTTCGCTCTCCAGTCCCAGACGAGTTAGCGCTGTTGTTGTTGGGTAACTGTGTTTGTGGGTCACAACGTTCAGTTGAGTTAATGACATTAATGACATTAAGTTCAAACTTGTGGGTAACTTAGGCTGGAGGATACCTATATCTGTTCTCCTGTTTAATGGATAGTTAGGGAGTGAGGGAAGATATATAATCTGTGTATCATTCGTTTAGTCGTTTTTTGATTTAATATTGAAAGTAGAAAAATGAGAAAACAGTTCCTTTTTCGTTGTTTCTTTTTTCCCCAAAAAAACGAAAAACAAGAATTCAGCTTGATTTTCCGTTTTTCGTTCTGAGGTAGAAAAATGAATAAACAGCTTGAATATTCGATTTCTACTTGTGGGCGGGAATGAAACGCCCCTTTCCTCTGATTTGTCAGCTGAAGACCCGGTGCGCCGCGCACAAGTGCGCATCCTTTAGATATGAATTATAGGCTAATAAATTTTAATAAAACACATCATAAATATCAGAAGAGATAGATATATTTTAATATCTCTGTTGTTCTCTGTTCTCCGGTTGTTAGATAGTCAGTCTGAATGAAAGTTCATGCGTGAACGTTAGGCCTATTATATAGGCTAATCAATGCATTATTCTTTCCTTTTTGTATTAGTGTTTAAAATATTTAATTATTTATTATTTTTCTAATCTTACTGGGCGAGGGAGACCATGCTAACAGCCGTCATTTACCCAGCCATACCAAGCTGATGCAGAGAGTAGGTGAATTTATATCTACACAGAAGAAAGCCCTGTCCAGGCTCTTCCCCGGTACGGGTTGTGTCGAGACATTCGTTAGTCTGGTTGTTTGATGAGAAAAAGATATAATGTAGTTGCAGTAAACGAGATAAGAGTCCGCACATCAGCTGCAGGAGGACTCTTATTGTGTAGAAATCAAATATTCAAGCTGTTTATTCATTCTACCTCAGAATGGAAAATCAAGCTGAATTCTTGATTTTGTTTTTTTTGGAAGATCTGTTTTCTCATTTCTAAGAATGATTAGATATTTGTCTAAATTAGTTTGGAATATGAGTCGCAGCAGATGATGAAAAAACGTAAGTTGTATTCGGGCAAATTCTGTAACTTCTCTCTCTCTGTCAGTATCATGATCATTCAGCAGCATTTATTCTCTCTCTCTCAGATGTGTGTGTGTTTGAGAGGTTGTGAAATGCGACACGTGTTGCAGCAGATGGTTTGTAAATGCGTCTCGTTTGCTGTGTGAACGTTAGCTAACACACGCTCAGCAAACTCTGTGAATACTGATGAAGTGATGAAAGCAGCCTGACCTCTGACCTGATACAGCCACGCCCACTCATCCTGTCTATCATCACTGCACTGAGTGCTTTGTGTGTGTGTGTGTGTGTGTGTGTGTGTGAGAGAGAGTGTGTGTGTGTCTTTGTGTGTGTGTGTGTGTGTGTGTGTGTAAATGAGAGTGTGTGTGTCTTTGTGTGTGGTGAGTGTGTGTGTGTGTGGTGAGTGTGTGTGTGTGTGTGTGTATGTGTGAATGAGTGTGTGTGTGTGTGTGTGAATGAGTGTGTGTGTGTGTCCTTCATTTGTCCTTCTGTTCTGTGTCGATCTGTGTGATAAATCACAGTCTGTTCACACTCTCTTACACACACACACGCGCGCGCGCACACACAAACACACGCGCGCACACACACACACGTGCGCGCACGCACACACACACACACACACACACACACACACACACACGCAGGCTTATTTAACTATGTAAATGAGTTGATTATAATGAATGTGCAGCTCAAACGGTTGAGAGATTTCAGCTCAGTTTCATGCGCTACGGTTAAAACGTAAAATAACATTATTGTTACCTAACTGATATACCATAAAATATAAAAAAACACAACAAAATTAATAAAACTTTAATATTCGAAATTCGTAATATGACCAAAACTCTAACAGCATCTCTCTTGATTCTGCTGAAGAGCTTCTTCGTGTGATAACTCTTCTGTTAATTAATGTTCTCAGCGCTGTAAGCTAATGATGGACGACTTTAATTAGATTATAATGAATAATGATGTTCTTCACTGCTGTGACGTCATTTACAACTAAATCCAAAAACTAAATGTGTGTCTGGACTTCGACAGCTTGATGAAGTGAAGTTTCCTGGAAGACACTCTGAACTCCCATTGGTCCGTGTGCTGATGATGTATTAGGTGAATCTTTTCTCATGAGTTAAAGATGGAAGATCATAAAGTTTATGTGTCACAGTTATAAAATAATCACCAGAAAATGCTGTTTGAGATCGTTTGAGGCAGAGTTTTATCTGTAGGAGAAAATCCCTCATGAAGAACCGACGACTGAAAGCTTAACGTCACACACACTCAGCAAACACACACACCTGTTTCATCAAACCCTCCGCAAACACACACACCTGTTTCATCAAACCCTCCGCAAACACACACACCTGTTTCATCAAACCCTGAAAACACTAGAAATACGTCCCTATTAAAACACAAAACGTGTGTGTGTGTGTATGTGTGTGTGTGTATGTGTGAGATAAGAGGATGATAATGGAGTCTTTCTCACTCAACGGTAAAGAAAAGTCTCGAAGCTCATCCTCACTCGCTCACAGCTGCCAATTAGAGCGGCTTGTTTGATTCGCTCGTTTGATTCGCTCGTTTGATTCGCTCTTTTGATTCGCTCCGTGGTGGTGAGGGAGAAGCTCAGATCCAAGATGGCTGACAGTTTCACCACTGTAACATCTGCAGTAATTGGGCTCCTATCAATCCAAACACACTCACAGAGAGACTCACACACACAGCTGGAGATTCACAAAACACTGGGAATTATGTTTGATTGTGTTGACATACACTGGCGGTCAAAAGATTGGAATAATTACAGATTTATGGATTTACGGATACGAATTATTGGATTTTTTATGTTTCTGAAAGAGTCTATTCTGCTGGATTTATTAGATCAAATACACAATAAAAACAGTGAAATATTATTCCAATGTAAATCAGCTGTTTTCTATGTGAATATATAGTAAAGTGTAATTTATTTCTGTGATCAAAGCTGAATTTTCAGCATCATTACTCCAGTCTTCAGTGTTCATTCATTGCTATAGGAGAGGGTGAATTTTATTCGTTAAATGTTATTCGAAATTTAACTCGTTAATTCATCTAAATTGACAACATGTATGTTAGACCCTATACCGACTAAACTATTGAAAGAGACGCTTCCAGAGGTCATAGATCCTCTTCTCAATATCATTAATCCATCTTTGTCATTAGGATACGTACCAAAAACTTTTAAGTTGGCTATGATTAAACGGCTTGTTAAAAAAAATGCAACTTGATCCTACAGAATTAGTCAATTACAGGCCGATTTCGAATCTACCTTTTCTGTCAAAGATACTAGAAAAGCCAGTATCTTCACAACTATGTTCCTTTTTAGAAAGAAATGGTATCTGTGAGGATTTTCAGTCAGGATTTAGACCATATCATAGTACTGAGACAGCACTCATTAGAGTCACAAATGATTTGCTCTTATCATCCGATCGTGGTTGTATCTTGCAATTAGTGCTACTCGATCTTAGTGCTGCGTTTGACACTATCGACCACAACATTTTTTTAAATAGACTTGAAAATTATGTTGGCATTAGTGGAATTGCTCTAGCATGGTTTAAATCATACTTATCTGACCGTTATCAGTTTGTAGCAGTAAATGAAGAGATGTCTTATCGGTCAAAAGTTCAGTATGGCGTACCACAAGGCTCAGTACTAGGACCGTTGCTTTTCACTCTGTACATGCTACCGTTAGGAGATATCATTAGGAAACATGGCATTAGTTTTCACTGTTATGCTGATGATACTCAGCTGTATATTTCTTCACGCCCTGATGAAACTTATCAATCCACAAAATTAACGGAATGCATAGCTCAGTGTTTCCCCTACAATGTATTCAGCAGCATCGCAGCGCCGCCGCTGGATTTTACACAAAAGAAAAACATGAACGTAACAGCACCGCTGCTGGAAAAATGTATAGGGGAAACACTGCATAGCTGATATAAAAACTGGATGACTAGTAATTTCCAACTTAATTCTGAAAAAACAAAGATTCTAATTATTGGACAAAAAAACTTCCTCACTTAATAACCTAGAATACTCTTATAACCTAGAATACTATCTTAAAAATATATCTAAATTACATCATATGCTCTCAATGACAAATGCAGAACAATTAGTTCATGCGTTCATGACATCAAGGCTAGATTATTGTAATGCTCTACTGGGTGGTTTCCCTGCACGCTTAATAAACATACTACAGCTGGTCCAAAATGGTCCATCTGTTTATTCAGAGGTTAACTGTAATCAGCTGGACCTGGGCCGTACCCAGATCAGATGGTGGACCTGCGCCTGGACACGGCCACAACGCATCCCTGAAGTGTCAGCAGAGCTTGTGGCCACTAGACTCTTCAAACAGATGAACTGCATAATATACTGTTCCGATCCAATCTGACCTCTGACCTGTAATGCTGCCTGAATCATAATCATACACTGTTGGTTCGATCTATCTATCTATCATCTATCTATCATCTGTCTGTCTGTCTGTCTATCTATCTATCTATCTATCTATCTATCTATCAGTGACTGAAAGTCAAAAGTCATCTGATAATCTTTTAAATGATCTTGTGAATGTTTCTGACTGCAGTTTTAATGATCTGATGAAGCCGAGTGAGCCGAGTGTTTTCTGAGGATCAGCGTTCGTTTCTTCATCATGTTCTCACAGACTACACTTCCTACATGCACTGATTCCCTTCTAATTGTTGTTTTAATGTCCCTGTAAACAATAGCCAACAAGGAGTGAAGCACCAGGGACACGCTTCAAAACCAGGGCGACTTCAGCGTCGTAAACATCATTAAAACTGTGGCGCTCCCCGAGCCGACACACACACACACACACACACACACACACACACACACACACACACACACACACACACACACACACACACACACACACACACACACACACACACACACACACACCAGCATCCCTCAGGCTCTTCCCTGAATCACTAAACAGCAGAAGACGCTTCTCTCGCACACATCTTCCCACAATGCAACTCTCTCCTCAGGATCAGGCTTATTAGCGGATGCAGAGAACTGATCTGATGATTCATTAACATACGACTCGTTTTCAATTCACCAAAGGAACTGTTTTACTGGCTTGATCATGAACAGAATAAAAAGAGATCTGAAGTCATATTAACATGTTTTGTTACATGTACCCTGGTTATACCATGATTTGTACAATATTCAAAATGACTGATACAGATTTCTATGAAGTACCATGGTACATGAATATGGTAATATATATACATATAAGTGATATATCATAATGTAACTTATGTACCTCTGGATGTAGTTACATTATCTGTAAAGCTGCTTTGAAAAAAAAATGTACTGTGAAAAGCGCTATACAAACAAATGTGAGCTGAATAATATGACGACAGTGAATTTATATATATATATATATATATATATATATATATATATATATATATACACAAACACATTAATAGAGATTATATTGTATATTTGTGTGTTTTGGACAATTTCAAATATTAACACTCATGATTAAAAGGAGTGATTTAATACTAAATAAATAATAATAAACAAACAAACAATAAAATACAATAAAATAAAATAAAATTCACTCACAATCACACCACAATGAATGAAGGTAAAGAACGTCTCTCTACAATCACTGAATGAATCCAGTGCAGGGACTGAAGCTTCTTATCCGTCTCTCTCTCTCTCTCTCTCTCTCTCTCTCTCTCTCTCTCTCTCATCTCATGTTTATCTACTCTGCTGTAATCACAGTGGTCATACAGAAGCGTCTCAGTCCTCAATCCAATCTGTCAGCGTGATCGTCAAACCTTTGGACTCGCAATCGCTTTCACCAAGAATAATATTTGCGTCTTATTGAGCGGCTTGATAAACCATGAAAGATTGAGGGCCTGTGATGGCCGTCGAATAAATTCCTTCTGGGAGAGAGACAGAGTGTGTGTGTGTGTGTGTGTGTGTGATCTATCTATCTATCTATCTATCTATCTATCTATCTATCTATCTATCTATCTATCTATCTATCTATCTATCTATCTATCTATCTATCTATCTATCTATCTATCTATCTATCTATCTATCTATCTCCCTGTCAAGTTGAAATGTAGGGTTAGTTCCTTCAAAGACATAGTTACCATAAAATTAAAGTTTATTGATTATTTACTCACTCTGGTCTTGTATTGTTCTAAAGTTGCATGACTTATGTTCTAAAAAAAAAAAAATTATTCAAGTTTTAAAAATGTATTATATGAATGTGCACAAGCAAGACATTACTTAAAAGTTGTGTAAAAAAAAAGGTCATATGGCTTCAGTGAGAAAATAACAAACCTTTCATTCGTGGGTGATATTCCTCTGTGTAACTGAGTATCTGAGTACAATCTGTGTAAAAATGTAACTGCATTTTGCCACAAAATGCTACATTTGGCATCACATTATTTGTCCAGTTTGTTAATTCAGTTAGTCAGATTACACGTTGATTGAGTGAACAAACGAACAGCAGCTATAGATGCTTGAACAGATGAAAGACCAATCACAACTCATTTGCTAATATGGCAATGACATCATCACTGTAAGTTCCACGCTACACTCTAAAAATGATGGGTTGTTTCAACCCATGTTTGGGTCACATATGGACAAACCTAAACATTGGTTTAAATTTTTTAATTAAATTTTTTAACACAACAGTTGGGTTTGTCCATATTTGACCCAAACATGGGTTGAAACAACCCAGCATTTTTTAGAGTGTAACAGAGCACAACAGTGCCGCACAACAATCCCACTTCTAGGGATTAAATACAGTCGGTCTGCCTTTAAATGTTTATAAGATATCATTAATATCATTTCAGTTTCCCTATGGCTTTCTACTTCTAAGTCAGTGGGTGGATCATCCTACATTCAGACAGACACACAGTACGCATCGTTCTAATTGACTTGAGAAAGATTACAGAGATGCCCAGATGCTCACTAGTAAGTGACCTACAGCACAGAACTGTCACTGTGAGATTAATGGAGCGCATATGCGGCGAGCCACCCAGGAGGAGCAGCGCCGGCTGTTCATCACCCATCCAACAGCTCCGAGAAACACCAACCGACCCACATCGACAATCAAAGGAAGTACTGATTACTAATACAACGTAAAATACACAAAGATAAAGCGTAACAACACGAGATAACATTCAGTGTTTCTGTCTTGTTTTCCAGCACAAACATCTTAACATTCTTAAAAATCAAGACACATTTACTGGACAATCAAAATGGCTGAAGATATTAAGTGTTGTTTTCTGAGAAAATGGTCAAAATTAAGTGAGTTTAAACGAGAACAAATATCTGCCAGTGGGGTCAGAAAAATAAACTTTTTTATTTGGATCAGTTTATTGAATTGAGGCTTCTGGACACTAGGAGAGTATAACTTTTATTCTTCATAATGATGCCCTCGTTTCTGAAACTGTAGAACTGGAGAAAACAGAAGCTGTGGAAGGTGTGTGTGTGTGTGTGTGTGTGTGTGTGTGTGTGTGTGTGTGTGTGTGTGTTTTTTGTGTGTGAGTCTTGAGGGCTAAAAGAGTTTCCTCCCACGCAGGGTAAAATTAATTGCCGTCCCCTCCAGACACCAACACACAGATTAATCACCGCACACCTTCACAAACACCGTACTGCCGACACACACACCACAATACAGAGGCTTTATCAGAGAAGTAGAACACACAAACACACACCTCACAACCCAAGGTCTTTATCACTCCCAGAACACACACAAACACATGGGTATGTGGTGAGAAAGCAGTGATGGTTAACTGAGAGAAAGACGGACGCTACAGGGTCAATAGCAACAACAGCCTGAGACCCTCCGTCTGTCCTTCATCACACACTCTGAGAGACAATTACTGGAGAGACTGAGAAAACAGGTTAGTAATTGATCTCAGAGAGAGAGAGAGAGAGAGAATCTGGCTTTAGATTCGGGGTGAGAATTTGAGGACGAGATTGAAGCTCCAGAGATCCAGATGGATGTAGTATGGACAGATGGATGGACGGACGGACGTATGGACAGATGGATGGATGGACGAACGGACGGACGTATGGACAGATGGATGGATGGACGGATGGACGGACGGACATATGGACCGATGGATGGACGGACGGACGGACGGATGGATGGATGGATGGACAGATGGATGGATGGATGGACAGATGGATGGATGGATGGACAGATGGATGGATGGACGCACAGACGTATGGACAGATGGATGGATGGACGGACGGACGGATGGATGGAGTTCAGTTTAGTTCAATTCCCTGCATGTTGTGGCCAATTATACCAGACACAAGATTTAAAAAGATTTTTGTGTTGCATTTATTTCAATCTATGGTTTGTGAATCTGAGACAAATTGTACTCCTCCTTTTCTAGACAAAGTTACTAATACACTAAAGGGTTCTGAAAAGGAGGATTTTAAGTTAAATAAAAGCTGAATGTTTACCCAGAAGCCCAGAGCCGAAGCATTCACAGATGGAGATTGTGTACATATATCAGCACAGATGCTGTTTCACAAGCATCCTTTCATCACTCCAAGTTCATATTACTGTTTTTAAACAATCACTGTAAGCCCAGCCCTCAAACATCCTAGACACTCACTGATAGCCCCGCCCTCAAACAGTCACTGATAGCCCCGCCCTCAAACAGTCACGCCCTCAAACAGTCACTGATAGCCCCGACCTCAAACAGTCACTGATAGCCCCGCCCTCAAACAGTCACGCCCTCAAACAGTCACTGATAGCCCCGACCTCAAACAGTCACTGATGGCCCGGCCCTCAAACATACAATGACTGTAAGCCCCACCCTCAATCATCCAGTCACTGTAAGCCCAGCCCCCAAACATACAGTCACTGTAAACCCCGCCCCCAAACATAGTCACTGTAAGCCCCACCCTCAAACATAGTCACTATAAGCCCCGCCCTCTAAACGTACACAGTCATTATAAGCCCCGCCCTTTAAACATACACAGTCACTGTAAGCCCCAACCTCAAAAACACAGTCACTATAAGCCCCGCCCTATAAACATACAGTCACTGTAAGCCCCACCCTCAAACACACAGTCACTATAAGCCCCACCCTTTAAACATACACAGTCACTGTAAGCCCCACCCTCAAACACACAGTCACTATAAGCCCCACCCTATAAACATACACAGTCACTGTAAGCCCCACCCTCAAACATACAGTCACTATAAGCCCCACCCTTTAAACATACACAGTCACTGTAAGCCCCGCCCCCTCGGGTCCCCAGGCATCACTCTTACTATGTGAAGCTCCAGATAGTCTCCGAGGCTCTTGGCACTCTCCACACGCACCAGGACGGCCTCCTTGAGCTGAGTACTGAAGCCCACAGCCAGCCGGTCGGCCCTCGTGCTCGGCCGGTCGTTCGGGGGCCACGAGTAGGTGATGAGGGCTCCTCCGCGCCCGAAGATGTAGGTAGTCCCGGCTGAAACAGACACAGAGAATCAGTGTTAGATGAAACACTGACAGACTGTTCAAAAACCAACAGCTGAATGAGCTCAGCATTGAGTTTGAACACGAGCAGGTGAAGATCAGCATCAGTAAGTAACCCTTGTTTACTGTTCAGTCCATGAGCAGTGAGTGAATGTGAATGTTTGAAGGTCACTGCATCTCTGCTCGTGTAATGAGGCGACGCTGAGCTCATGTGTGCTTCCATCTGCTTTAATCAGTCATTGTGTTTAAGATACTTTCCAAGCGTCTGGCTCTGCAGGTTTCAGATCAATCAGCACCTGAGAATGTGTAATAGACCTTTATCAGAGCCCAAGTCTCATCCATTCAACACACATCTTTCAAAAACAGTCCAGCAGACAAAAAAGATTCCCCATGATGATAATTCAATTATATTAATTCAAACATGCTGTTGACAAAATATATAAACAAGTAAAAATATCAACAATACACAAACAATAACTGAGAAATAAAAAACTAGAAAGAGTTTATGCAAAAATACTGTAAGAAAACGAGCTTAAACTGCTTATTCATCAAGGACACATTCAATTGTACAAAATATTTTCGTTTCAAATAAATGCTGTTCTTTTGAACTTTCTTTTCATCAAAGAATCCTGAAAAATAAAATGTATCACGGCTTCCACAAAAATCTGAAGCAACTGTTTTCAACTGATAATAATCATAAATGTTTCTTGAGCATCAAATCATCGCATTAGAATGATTTCTGAAGGATCATGTGACACTGAAGACTGGAGTAATGATTACTGCTGCTGTTGGTGTTTGCTACTGCCATCCCTCTAGCAAATACAAGTGTGTTTAAGAGGTCTTTTATTCCAAACGCTATTAACATTCTAAACTTCACAAGTGATTGATAAACCAAATGACAGTGGCATGAACTTTATTTTTTATATCTATGTAATGTGAATCTGTCTGTGTTTTTTTTTGTGTGTTTTTTTTGTTATTTTATGTGCTGGTGTCCACCTTGGTGGACAATAAAGACATACAATACATAGATGACACGCTGCTGTGAGCTAGTAAGACATGCTGCTGCTGTACAGTATAGAGTACATGAATTACCCGTAGCAGATCTATACAGGTGGAGCTGGGGAAGGAGGAGGTTTCTGAAAGCGCTACACTGCTACAGAAGATTGAGCAGCGAGCTCATTGGCTACTGACACAGCAGGAACCAATCAGCTGCGCCCTACAGAGAAAGATGTGATTGCGAGCAGATTGAGATCTTTGTGATCAGACAGAACTTTGTGTTTCTCTATTTCACAAATAATTGCAGCCTTGCTGAGCAGAAGAGACCCCAAATGTTTTAATAACTGAGAAAAAAATTAACACTGAGGAACTACTTCTGTAATTAGATTTATATTAATGCACTTAAACTGCATTTAAAGGGGACATATCATGAAAATCTGATTTAATCTGTGTAACTGCTATAATCCGGTGCTTCTACGAACCCAGAAAACGTGAAAAGTGAAACCCAGTAACTTTGTTCTGGTGAGCCTTTCTCTGCAAGCATGTCAAAAAATAAGCCGATCAGATTTCGCTCTCCTTCTGATGTATGAAGAGGATCTTATTATAATATTACCGGCTCTTAATCTGCACGTTTACACACACTAGAGTTCTCAACGGGCCTGAAAATTACAACCCGACCCGACCCGGCCCGTGGCTTTTAAAGCCCGGACCCGATGTAACCAGACACATCAACATGAATTATCTGCCCGAACCCGGCCCGCGGCCCGACGCCGATTTTCTTTTTTTTTCTTTTTTTCTCATACACGTATTATCATGACCAGGCTAGCAGACGGGAATTCAAATCAACCTTTAATGTTCACGAATAGCCTACAAACAATACAAACAACTGAAACAAACTTTAAATATATAAATAGGCTATATACTAAATATGCCTCAAATAAAAATCTTCTGGACGACCCTGTTTTTTTGCTGTCATATTTCATCAGCACCTTGCATTTTGAGCATTGCACATAACCTGTAGAATTTCCATCAGAATCCAGCACCACTCAAAACACTTTCCAGACCTCTGATTTTCCCACTCCTGTAGTAGCGACGGTGAATTCACCTGCGGCAAGTTTACTTTTCACCAACTCCATCTTCTTCTCCAGGCTAAAGGCGTGCACGCAGCGGCGTCAGGTCTGCCCCCGCGATGCACGTTGCACGCAGCAGACCGACTTTCTTTACGGTGAACAGCAGCGATGATTAATAATTTTTTTTTTTTTCACTGAGCGGAAAAGATTGAGCCCGAGGTCTGACTCGACCCGAGTCATTTGCTTATATTTTCGACCCGAACCCGGCCCGAACCCGCGGGTCCCGTCGGGTTTGTCGGGCCGACCCGGCCCGTTGAGAACTCTAACACACACCAGCCGACATTTGGTTTCTCGAGCTACAACAGTGACCAGTTCTAACGCAACGACAGAAGATCCAGCAAAGCCTGAAACTGTTCTGTCGTTGAGCACAGACGAGCACTGAACACTATTGACCAGAACATGTCACCGCTGTCTTATAAACACCTCAGCAACTGTGGACACTTGTGTAGAAGTTCAACATGATGATGAGATGATCAGTGTAACTCCACAACAACTACATAAATGTCTCCACTAACATTCAGAAACTCTTCCTGAGTCTCTCCGTAAGGCTGCACTCGCTACTGGTTATTCTGGGATTCTGGATGAGTGAGATTGGCCTGTTTAGTTATTGCCGGAGTTTCTGAAGCTCATGTAAAGACTCCGCCCTCTTCTGAACAGGATACACACAAACAACGCGTTTTTGCTCACACCCAAAAAGGGGCAAATTTGACAAGCTATAATGAATGATTTTAGCTGAAATTTCACATATTTTGGGGACACCATAGATTTACATTACATCTTGTGAAAAGGGGCATAATATGTCACCTTTAAAGGTGTAATTTTTTTTGCGTTGCTATAGGCCTATTCTCTAGTGTTTGAGGTACAGGAAAGTTGAAAGTTCATTTTGAAAATCAGAGCATTGAAGATGAGAACCGAACCGGTCGAGAATGTCAGCCGGATTAAGAGCTAATAATTCATCCTGGAGGAAAAAAAAATCGAAAGACAGAAATAAAAGCAGCGTCACCAGCAGGATTTCTGAAGCGTCTCATGTGACTCTCGAGCATCATTCATCAGCCACACCTCGACAATTACAACCTGGCCAAGAATCTCCGTCACAAGCCACCGATTCAGAAACAAGCAACCATTTAGAGTTGATTCAGAGCCCAGACTCAATCGGCTCCTTCGCTTCCCTCGGGTCAAACCCGCTTCAGACTCCTGCTGCTAGTTCTAGTATCTGGCAGCGACTAATTATCAGAGGAAAAACATCAGAGGAAATACAAGAGCCTCATGGGAAACTGAGCGAGGAGGAGGAGAGAGGAAGGCACTGAGTGGCTTTAGAGAAGGAGAACAGAAGCAGAACGAGAGCGAGTTTCCTTTCATCATGTCTCTGTTCTGTTTTCATGCAGCGACGTCATCAAAACCTGTTCGAGTCGAGTCGAAAAGAGCCGCATGCAAAAACAAAGAGAGAATGTAAAATGGCTGCCGGTAATGGAGAGAAGACATGTTGAGTCTCTCTCCTCACTATCCTTCCAATCTAATTTTCTTTTCCTCATGAATATGAAGCGTGACTGAAATGAGAGAGAGCCGCGGGGGTACACACGAATACAGGAGACGCTCGTTCTCACTCCATCACACACACACACACCTGTGTACACAACCAATACACACACACAAGAAGTTTGTTGAGGGTTGATTTGTTAAGGACTACACGCCTGCGCACATATATATTCAAACTCACATTCCTATCGTCTGAACACGTGATGCGCATGTGCGCGCCGTCTGCGTTTTCGCAGGTTTGCGTTTTTGAGGTTTGCGCAGAGATAACGGATATTCGTTTGCACCTTCGAACCTGTTTCAAGGAGTGATCTTTACAACGGAAGTGAATGAATCAAAACTAACTTTAGCTGGACAATAACTTTATTCTAGATCTGTGGTAAAGCCTAAACAATCTGTCACGGTAATTTCTATTATCACTGTAAAGCTGCTTTGAAACAGTCCATACTGTTAAAAGTGCTTTATATATGAAAGTGACGACTTGACACACACACACACAAACTCAATCGTGAGCTGACGCTGCTATTCCATCACATTCACTGAGATAGAAACATATCATGATGGTCTTCTTAACTCGGCTAAACTCAACTAAACGACTTCTAAAAAGTAATTTGATCATTATTGATGCTTCATGTTGCATTCAGTTGATTGACATTAACTTAGTTAAATGCAAAAACATATTCATGTACACTGAAAAAACAGAACCAGAAGAACCAGTTAAACCTCTGATTTTCAATCCCAGAGCAGAATTTGTCCTCCTCACGAACCTAAAATGATCTGAACAGATCATAATAATCATCAGCACATCATAATAACTGAGTGAAAACATACAGTCATCTGCATAATTTATTCACGCCGCACTGCATGCTGGGAGCTACTGAGTGTGTTCAATTCAGTACACTGACTCAAACCTGTCTGAACTTCATTATCTAATGGAAGAGTCACATCTACAGACCAGGATACCACAGAGACTTTCATACAAGAACACGCCTAGCAACCACACAGGCACCCTAGCAACCGCACTGCCCATCACACTGTGCAGAGAACAGACTGTTGTGACTGATGTGCTTTGTGTCCAGTGATGAATTATAATGACCCCAGCTGATAATGAAGAGTGTATTGATTGTGTTAATATTCTCTCTCTCTCTGTGTGTGTGTGTGTGTGTGTGTGTGATTAATCAGTGTATGAGTCAGAGACACTAGTAGAGAGAGCTGTCAGATGAACGTGTGTTTAATTTTAACACGCTTAATTGCTGTTATTGGAAGAACAACACATAAACACTCTGGATTCCAAGAAAACAAGAGTGACGATCACACACACACACACACACACACACACACACACACACACACACACACACACACACACACACACTTTAAATATAAAGACTATATCAGATCAGGTCTGTGTTCATGCAGTGATGGTGATCGATGGAGCGCTGGAAACACACGTCTGATTTGCTGAGATCAAAACACACACCGTGATCAGCCAGCAGGACCTGAGTGAGAGCAGGCCTTTCATCAGCCGCCGGATCGATGAAGACACGCCCTCAATGACAAATGCAGAACAATTGGTTCAATATTCATGCCATCAAGGCTAGATTATTGTAATGCTCTTATGGGTGGTTGCCCTGCATGCTTAATAAACAAACTACAGCTGGTCCAAAACGCAGCCGCTAGAGTTCTTACCAGAACCAGGAAGTATGACCATATTAGCCCGGTTCTGTCAACACTGCATTGGCTCCCTATTAAACATTATATTAGGGCTGTGCAATTAATCGAATTTCGATTTCAATTTCGATTTTGGCTCCCAACGATCTCGAAAATAGTACAATCGAGTAAAAACGATTATTTTGCCATGTTCTGTTTTGCAAGAACACTCTTATTTTTTTCTTGTTTTCTGAATGACTCGCGCACGCGCACGTCCGCCCCTCCCGAAGCCATAAACTCTCTCAGCCTATGCAGTCATAAATTGCAAGCACAATAAACTTCACAATAACAATTGGCTAATGTAATATAGACTGGAGTGAGAGCATAGACGAATCTCGAGCTGTCGCGATCTCTTTCTGCTCGATCACTGTAGCGCCTCACTTCAAGCGAACGGCAGCGCGCGCGCACATGACCTGATCATCCGTTCCGCTTTACAGCACGAAACACATCGAGAATGAACACAGGGAGCGACATTAACACTTGTCCGGGAAAAGGGGATTTTTAAGTTTCAAGTGAAAGAGAGTTTTACTTGCCCGACCGATCGAAACGCGGGATGGTTTTGATCTTATACAGTCAGTGTAAACAGAGATTGGTAATGGATAGTTTCTGGAAGCTGCGCTGCCTGTCTATTTGTGAGAGAGACATTAGTGGAAAAATCAAAACAAATGAGCCTAACACCTCACACAAATACTCACAGAAGAAACATACTGAGGTAGAAATTTTGAGTTTTTTTTATTTATAATAGTTAAAACTCCAGTAGGTAGCTTTTGTAAACAAATATTTGTTAAAACTGTCATTATGTCCTCACAGTAGAATATGAGACAGATAATCTGTGGAAAAAATCGAGCTCCTCTGGCTCCTCCCTGTGGTCCTATTGCCATTTGCAGAAATACACCGCTCCCGGTCAGAAACAACCAATCAGAGCCAGGAGGAATGTCTTAGCAGTGTCAATCACGCTCGTGTACGCGCTGATCACCCCTCTCTTGCACAGCGCGAGCGCGTACCGTCGTTCGTGACTCTCCTGTTCGAACTCGTTCATCCAAATGAACGAATCTTTTTTTCGAGTCATTTCGTTCATTCAACGAACGAAATGACTCGCAAAAAGATTCGTTCATTTCGAAGGAGTCTTTTTCGGAGTCATTTCGTTCATTCAATGAACGAAATGATTCGAAAAAGATTTGTTCATTTTGATGAACGAGTTCAAACAGGAGAGTCACGAACGTGCATCACAGAACAGAGCAAGGCGAGCATTTGTGCTTATAAAACTTAAAGTTTTTTATTTATTTTTGAAATGACCGATCGTTTCGCTAGATAAGACCCTTATTCATCGTCTGGTATCGTTTAAAGCCCTTTGAAGCTGCACTGAAACTGTCATTTGGTCCTTGAAACGTTTGTGTCCTATTGAAGTCCATTATATGGAGAAAAAGCCTGGAATGTTTTCATCAAAAACCTTAATTTCTTTTCGACTGAAGAAAGAAAGACATGGACATCTTGGATGACATGGGGGTGAGTAAATTATCAGCAAAAGTTTTTTTTAAAAGTGAACTAATCCTTTAATGTTATCCTACTAGCTATTTATAACTTATAGAAAGTTACATGTATTGCAAAATACATAATGATTTGAGGACCAAGTTTGTAGTCAAAGTATGGGCAGGCCATAGTCAATGTAAAGCATATTGTTGATGTTTCGTCCCTATTAGTGAATGTTCCATAACTGTTTATAATCTGCCGTCATCGGTGGTCCTGTTTACTAGCCTGCTCGTTCACGGCAGGCTCCGCTGTGGGGGAGGAGCTGTGGAGGGAGGAGCTGTGGGGGAGGAGCTGTGGAGGGAGGAGCTGTGGGGGAGGAGCTGTGGAGGAGGAGCTGTGGGGGAGGAGCTGTGGGGGGAGGAGCTGTGGAGGGAGGAGCTGTGGGGGAGGAGCTGTGGAGGGAGGAGCTGTGGGGGAGGAGCTGTGGAGGGAGGAGCTGTGGGGGAGGAGCTGTGGGGGAGGAGCTGTGGAGGAGGAGCTGTGGGGGAGGAGCTGTGGGGGGAGGAGCTGTGGAGGGAGGAGCTGTGGGGGAGGAGCTGTGGAGGGAGGAGCTGTGGGGAGGAGCTGTGGAGGGAGGAGCTGTGGGGGAGGAGCTGTGGGGGAGGAGCTGTGGGGGAGGAGCTGTGGAGGGAGGAGCTGTGGGGGAGGAGCTGTGGAGGGAGGAGCTGTGGGGGAGGAGCTGTGGGGGGAGGAGCTGTGGAGGGAGGAGCTGTGGGGGAGGAGCTGTGGAGGGAGGAGCTGTGGGGGAGGAGCTGTGGAGGGAGGAGCTGTGGGGGAGGAGCTGTGGGGGAGGAGCTGTGGAGGGAGGGCTGTAGCACAGCAGAGAGCAAGGGGGTTGGACCTGGAAGTTGTGCTTGTTCAAATTTTCAGGCTAAGTCAACATTTTCTCAAAACTCCCTACTGCAACTTTAAGCAACAGAACACGACTAAGGGCTGTTCTATAATATCACTATTGCAAATTTTACATTGAATTTATAGTTTTAATAAACAAGTAGCCTAGTTTATATGTAGTAACTTACATTTTAGACGCAATATTGACTGGTTTTGTTCTATTTCACCAACGAAAATAGTTACAAAAGAAAAGCAACACTAAGCGCTGTGTTCTGTTACTGAATGATTCATTATTTTGAACGAATCGTTTTAATGAATGACTCAATGATTCATTTACTAAGACGGTCACTTGTCGCCACCTATTGATTTATTGTTTAAAGGTATCATTGATTTTTTTTTTATTATTTGTTTAAACATTAATCTCATAATATTTTTACAGTTAATTTTGCAGTGTAAATTAATTTAATGGATAACAGCCCTTTTTATTAAAACTGAATTTGATCAAATGTAAGAATTTGACATTAAACATACAGTATATTTAGTAAGGTTTAATAAATTGTCCTTTATAAAAGTAAATAACGCCCTGGTTACCCCCTACAACAAATTACTTTGTAAACATGTCACCTTTTTCACCACTTGTGAGTTTGCAGGTCTGTTTAATAGTTCAAAAAGTACAATAAATGTTCAAATTTTGATTTTTTAAGAATTGTTGAAAGGTGTCTTTTAATAAATGCAACACGTTCCCAAAGTCATGTGAAATAATCGTGTTACATAATCGTGATTTCAATACTGACCAAAATAATCGTGATTATGATTTTTTCCATAGCAGCCCTGCATTGTATACATTTTAAAATATTGCTGATTACTTACAAAGCACTAAATGGTTTAGCTCCCCAGTACTTGAGCGAGCTCTTAACGCATTATATTCCTTCACGTCTATTGCCAGGGTTTTACGCTAAGGTTTTTCCCAAGGAGCACATGTTCTCCTAAATGAAAAAATCTAGTAGCACACAAAGACATTTTGGAGCGCAGTGAAAAATGTTCAAGTAACAGAGTTTAACAAACTGTTTATTATATATATATATATATATATATATATATTTATAAACACAACGTGTGTGCTCCTTCTCTTTCTGTTCAACTATGGTGTGAAACCGCACTTTAAAAATCACACTTTACAATCACTTTAGTAAAACAGAACAAGGGGAACGTGTTGCTCTCAGGAGGAGGAGCACATCGGCACACCTGTGAATCTGCATCTTTCACTGCAGAGGCTTTTTCCACAACATGGAGGAGAAACTAGTTTAAATGAGTGTATTAGTATTTACTAGTATTAGTCGACTAAAACTAGACTAAAAATAAAACAATTCAGATGACTAAAATATAATGGGTTTAGTTCAATTGTAATGCATTCATTTAGAATTTCTCTAAAATGTCCAAACCCATATACTCCCGGAGAAAACATCTATTAACCTGTTAATATTAATGATTTTAAAGTTTGAACATGCAATACAGATACAGATTTAACTACTGTGACTTAAAAATATCTTAAAATTAAATAAAACCACTTTTCCTAAAGTAGAATAGTCTTCTTTCAATGAATGATATATGCATTCTTTATAACTACTTGCATACATCATTCTTTATTATTTCAAGCAGCAGACATATTTATTTGTTTGAATTAAATATAATGAATCCTTGTTAAAGCTATTAACGAGCAGTGAATGCTTTTCTCTTTTTCTTTTGTTGCTTGATCAATATTAAGGACACAGACTGCATTAGGTTTATTACTCACTGTCACTTTAAGACATCGGATCATGTCCAATTACATGCGGATCCAATTGCACTGATGCACACCCGATACACTCAAAACTGTTTAAGACTTAACCGACACAGTTTACGTGAATACTCTCCAAAACGGACATTTCGACATAATGTTGTGTATTTGTCCATTCAGACACAAAAGAGAGCTAAATTCAGTCCTCGCGCGCTGTGTGTGTGTGTGTGTGTGTGTGTGTGTGTGTGTGTGTGTGTGTGTGTGTGTGTGGGTGGCTGCACGCTTCGAGTCGGGTGTGTGCGCACAGAAAACTATGCGTCGTCGTCACTCTTATTCAGATCTATATGGCTGCTCTACTCATACTCCCAGACGTTTACATTTTTTTATATTTTATGAGACATGCAGCGCATGTGAACCCGTGTGCCGCTGGTAGATCAGCACGTCCCTACTACAGGACAAATATGCGCATCTACAAACGCAGGACATCAGTTCTGACTGGATCGCTTCCCAAATCGTCACTAACATTTTTGTCTAGTTTTTATTCGTTGACGAAAATGTCAATAGATTTTCGCCATAGTTTTTGTCATTCAAAACTAGTTTTTATTTAGTTATCGTCTCGTTTTCGATTATGGTAGGTTGTAGTTACTCGCACATTGTGCTCGTAAATCATTTTTCCGGTTCGCACGGATCGATTTTTAGGGGTATATGCGAGCAAAATGGTCGCACTGTAGAGCCCTGCTATTGCAATCTCAAAACTCTGGCCAGTTGATAATACCTAGAATATCTAAATCGACTGCTGGCGGTAGATCCTTTTCCCATTTAGCACCAAAACTTTGGAACAATCTTCCTAACATTGTCCGGGAAGCAGACACAGTCTGTCAGTTCAAATCTAGACTAAAAACACATCTCTTTGGCTTAGCATACACATAACACATTATCTTTTGCGCATGCGCGTGTGGTTTGTGTTTGGAGCTCCGTCGAATTGATTCATAAATCCTTGATTTTCTTCTTTACCACTCATTTATAAACAAGCACTTTCTATTTTTACAGCATGTGAACTTATCTTCGATACTATTCCTTATAAAAAACAATCGGATTGCTTTGATATCGCTACTTAGATCCAACTTTCCGAATCTCTGTTACTAGCCTTTAGCCCGCTAGCATTGCACGCATGGCCTCTCGCCTATCGATCGTCTCATTTACACCCGTTTCACTGAAAGGATGCGGGTTATATCCAGGATTTCAGTCCTAAATTAGTAGTGATATTGGTAGTATCACTACTTATTTACTGTTCATCTGTTTTTAATGGCGAATATATCGGATGTGTGTCTAACGCTACCTCTGAGTGCAGGTGAGGACACACTCGAGCTGCATTCGGTGCTGTTGGAGCTGGAGTCCGTGGAGAAGCAGATTCGTGATCTACTAGAGAGGCAAGCCGAGCTGCGAGATCAGCGATCAGCGCTTGAAACATCACGCGCCGTTGCTCACAAGTCAGTGGTTAGTAACTTTTTGACTCCGACCTCGTCTACTCCGTGTGCTTCTCTGCACAGGACGCAAACACCCAGGACGCGATCATCCCTGGCTTCATTCACTGCGGCACCAACACAACACCATGGACCCTGGGTGATCCCTCAGCGGAAGACACGAGCCTGGACCAGAGCCAGAACCTCTCCGCCACTCCCGGTCTTCAAGATCTCCACCCGGAACCGCTTCTCCCCTCTTTGCGAGTCGGAACGCGGCGACGCCGTGATCATCGGCAGTTCCATGGTCCGTCATGTCCGTGCTACCTCAGGTAAGGGTAAGGTGCGCACTCACTGCTTTCCTGGTGCTCGTGTTCTAGATGTCGCTGCACATGTTCCCGAGATCCTGAACGGTGACCAGCGCGTCGGAGCTGTTGTGCTGCACGCGGGAGTGAACGACATCAGGCTGCGGCAGACG
Organism: Gila orcuttii; assembly: GCA_026230005.1. Classification (NCBI taxonomy): domain Eukaryota; kingdom Metazoa; phylum Chordata; class Actinopteri; order Cypriniformes; family Leuciscidae; genus Gila; species Gila orcuttii. The sequence continues at coordinate 968,579 of JAPDVR010000001.1, read as the reverse complement.
GAGGTTCTGAAGAAGGCTACAGGAGCCTGATCGAGACGGTACGCAGCACATCGCCTGAAGCAACGATCATCGTGTCTGGACCGCTTCCCACGTACCGACAAGGACAGGAAAGGTTCAGTAGATTATTTGCACTAAATGAATGGTTAATGTCATGGTGTAATGAACAGAAACTGCTCTTTGTAAATAATTGGAATCTGTTCTGGGAGCGACCTAGGCTCTACCGTGCTGATCGCCTGCACCCCAGCTGAATCGGAGCGGCTGTGCTGTCGGACAACATCTCCAAGACGTTACACACCATCTGACTAGTAAGTCAAAGTCCTAATCACAATCTTTGCTGTCCCAACTTAATTGATATAAGTAGTGTAGAACATTATATAGAAACTGTGTCTATTCCTCGTTTAGTGAGGCCATACAATAAATCTACTGTAGGATCTAGGAAAAATCTTATTGTAATTAAACCAGAAAATCTCAATATCAGTGAACAAAAACAATTTCTAAAGCTAGGTCTTCTAAACATTAGATCGCTCACACCTAAGGCGGTTATTGTAAATGAAATGGTCACAGATAATAGTTTCGATGTATTTTGCCTTACTGAAACCTGGCTTAAACCAAATGAGTATTTCGGTCTAAATGAGTCTACTCCGCCAGGATACTGTTATAAGCATGAGCCCCGTCCGATCGGTCGTGGCGGCGGTGTTGCAACAATCTATAGAGATATTCTAAATGTTACTCAGAAAACAGGTCACAGGTTTAATTCGTTTGAAGTACTTGTGCTAAATGTTACGCTCTTAGATGTAAGAAAGAAATCCCTATTATCTCTAGCCTTGGCTACTGTATATAGACCTCCAGGGCCCTATGCTGATTTCCTAAAAGAGTTTGCAGACTTTCTCTCAGATCTATTGGTCAACGTCGATAAAGCAATAATTGTTGGAGATTTTAACATACACGTAGATAACACAAATGTTAGGGGCTGCGTTTACAGATTTATTAAACTCATTCGGGGTCAAGCAAAACGTCAGTGGTCCCACTCATCGTCTAAATCATACACTAGATTTAATTATATCATATGGAACCAATCCAACCAATATAGATATTGTACCGCAAAGTGATGATGTCACTGATCATTACATGGTAACTTGCATAATACGTACTGCTGAAATTTGTCATGTTGCGCCACGTTATCGACCAGGCAGAACAATCCTTCCAACCACTATAGATAGATTCTCAAATAGCTTACCTGATCTATCTCAGCTGCTCAGTGAACCCCAACAAACAGATGAACTAGAGGAAATGACTAGCAGTTTGAGCACCATTTTCTCTAGTACATTAGAAATTGTTGCACCAATTAGATTAAAAAAGGTTAGAGAGAAAACGTCTCGGTTAAGGATGTAACCCTCGTTCCCTGAGTAGGGAACGGAGACGTTACGTCGAGTGACGGAGAATGGGGATTTCGCCTAGAAAGCCAATCATCTTCGAGTATTACAAAACGAGCCTATGGCAATGAAAATGCCATGGGTCTGCGGAATTTGCATAGCGTATCTCCGCCCCACCGCGTGGGTATAAAAGGAGGAACGCCGGCAAAGGCAGATCATGTCTTCGCTGAGGAGCCGAGACTGAACTCAGGCGTCTACCCAGCGGTACAGCGGAAGTGGCAGGGAGACGTAACGTCTCCGTTCCCTACTCAGGGAACGAGGGTTACATCCGTAACCGAGACGTTCCCTTTCGTAGTCACTCCGAGTTACGTCGAGTGACGGAGAATGGGGTCCCCGTATAATCACGCCACCTTCACAGCTGTCTTCCAGTGCCCTGCGAAAGTCTGATCTCCCTGTCGTGATACTGGCACGGACGAAGGAGTCCTACTTAACACAGGAATACCAAGGTACACTGGGGAGCATATCTCAGAGGAGATAGCCGCAGCATGCCTACCCGTAGGGAGGACTTAGAAATACGCATATGGCCGGAAGGCTTCATATGGAGGAACACTGGAGTAACCAGCCCGTGGGGTGGCAACTTTTAACTCCAGGGTGGCAAGGTGGCTTGCCGAGGGAAAGACACATGCTCAAAGAGGCTTACAGTGGACATACACATGTGGGGGTTACTCAAGGGAGGAACCAAGCACACGGAGGCACCTAGCCGACGCACAGGCAATAGACACTGGCGCCAGCGTCAACAGTGCTGGAGGAACTCAGGGCTTCAGAAGGGAAGGCTCACCTGAGGAGAATAACCGCACGTATCCAGTCCGTGGAGTGGAATGGCGAGCAAGCGAAGACACCTGAGCGGGTCCTGAACTAGCTGGTTGAAGCGAGTACATGGGAGGACACTGGCTCCACTCGGAGATTATAAAATCTGGCGAATGTGTTAGGTGTCGCCCAGCCTGCAGCTCTACAGATGTCTGCCAGCGAGGCACCATGCGCTAGAGCCCAAGAGGAAGCCACACTCCGGGTGGAGTGGGCTGTCACACCAAGGGGGCACGGTCGGCCTTGCTGTTGGTAAGCCAAAGCAATGGCGTCCACTATCCAGTGAGACAACCTCTGCTTTGAGAGAGCCTTTCCCTTCAGTCTCCCACCATAACAGACAAAGAGCTGGTCTGAGGTCCTGAAACACCGCGTCCTGTCTACGTAAGCGCGGAGAGCGCGTACTGGACAGAGCAGTGCCAAGGCTGGGTCTGCCTCCTCCAGGGGCAGCGCTTGCAGGTTCACCACCTGGTCCCGAAAGGGAGTGGTAGGAACCTTGGGCACATATCCAGGCCGGGGTCTCAGGATCACGTGAGAGTAAGCCGGCCCGAATTCCAGGCACGCTTCGTCAACGGAGAATGCGTGCAGGTCCCCTACCCTCTTAATGGAGGCCAGTGCAACCAGGAGCGCTGTCTTCATAGACAGGAACTTAAGCTCCACTGATTGCAGAGGCTCAAAGGGAGCCCTCTGCAGGGCATTTAACACCACTGAGAGGTCCCAAGAGGGAACGAGAGGAGGTCGAGGAGGATTCAGTCTCCTCGCTCCTCTCAGGAACCTGATGATCAGGTCATGCCTTCCCAGAGACTTACCATCAACTGCTTCGTGATATGCAGCTATAGCGGCCACATACACCTTCAGGGTGGAGGGAGACAGCCTTCGCTCCAGCCCGTCTTGCAGGAAGGAAAGCACGACACTGATCAAGCATCTCCTGGGGTCTTCTCGGCGAGAAGAGCACCAGTTGACGAAGAGGTTCCACTTCAACGCATAGAGATGTCTCGTGGACGAAGCTCTAGCGGAAGTGATGGTAGCCGCCACCGCAGGTGGCAGGGTACTCAAACCTGCCTCGTCCCGTCCAGAGGCCACACGTGGAGCCTCCAGAGATCGGGACGAGGGTGCCAAAGGGTGCCCCGTCTCTGAGAGAGGAGGTCCTCTCTCAGAGGAATTGGCCAAGGAGGTGCTGTCGCGAGGAGTACTAGTTCGGAGAACCAGGTCCTGGCGGGCCAGTACGGCGCAACCAAAGTGACCTGCTCCTCGTCCTCCTTGATCTTGCACAGAGTCCGTGCGAGAAGGCTCACTGGGGGAAACGCATATTTTCGTAGGCCCCGCGGCCAGCTGTGCGCCAGTGCATCCGTGCCGAGCGTGCCCTCGGACAGGGAGTAATACAGGGCGCAATGGGATGAGTCGTGGGAGGCAAACAGGTCTATCTGTGCGTCCCCGAACTGGTCCCAAATCAGCTGGACCGACTGGGGATGGAGTCGCCATTCGCCGGGGATAGGACGGAACCGAGACAGCTCGTCGGCTGCAAGGTTCCGAACGCCCGGAATGTAGATAGCACGAAGGGACCTCAGGTGCTTCTGACTCCATAAGAGGAGGTGGCGAGCGAGTTGCGACATACGGCGGGAGCGTAGACCACCTTGACGGTTGATGTACGCTACTGTTGCGGTATTGTCTGAACGGACTAGCACGTGTTGACCCTTGAGCAGCGTGTGGAAACGGTGCAGGGCAAGGCGTACTGCCAGCAACTCGAGGCAATTGACATGCAGAAGGCGCTGGGGTCCTGTCCAGGAGCCCGCGGCAGCATGTCCGTTGCACATGGCGCCCCAGCCCGTGGAAGAGGCATCTGTGGAGACAACAACATGCCTGGAAACTCGTTCTAGGGGGACTCCGGCCCGTAGAAAACTGAGGTTCCTCCACGGGGTGAAGAACTGACGGCAGGTCGGAGTCACTGGGACTCGGAGCGTGCCGTGATGCCATGCCCACCTCGGGACTCGATCGCGAAGCCACAGCTGAAGCGGTCTCATATGAAGCAATCCGAGCGGCGTTGCCGCGGCTGCAGATGCCATATGCCCCAGGAGCCTCTGAAACAATTTCAGTGGGACCGCACTCTTGCCCTCGAACTGACGAGGACAAGACAGCAGTGAGTGTGCGCGCTCGCTCGTAAGCTGCGCGGACATGGCGACCGAGTCGATCTCCATACCGAGAAAAGAGATCCTCTGCACGGGGCTGAGTTTGCTCTTCTCCCAGTTGACCCGAAGGCCCAGACGGGCTAGGTGCCGGAGCACAAGGTCTCTGTGTTCGCAAACCTGAGCTCGAGAGTGGGCTAGAATCAGCCAGTCGTCGAGATAGTTCAGGATGCGAACCCCGTGTTCGCGTAGGGGAACAAGGGCTGCCTCGACGACCTTCGTAAAGACGCGAGGAGACAGAGCCAACCCGAATGGGAGAACCGCGTACTGATATGCCTGCCCCTCGAAAGCAAACCGAAGGAACGGTCTGTGTCGAGGTAAGATGGAGACATGAAAGTAGGCGTCCTTCAGGTCTATCGCTGCAAACCAATCCTGTGGCCGCACGCACTCGAAAATGCGTTTGGCCGTGAGCATCCTGAACGGCAGCCTGTGAAGGGAGCGGTTCAGGACGCGCAGGTCCAGGATCGGTCGTAACCCACCGGTTTTCTTGGGGACGATGAAGTACGGGCTGTAAAACCCCGACCTCATCTCGGCTGGAGGGACAGTCTCGATTGCACCCTTCGCCAGCAGGGTGGCAACCTCCGCTCGCATGATGGGGGCATTGCCACCGACCATAGTGAAGCGGACTCCGCTGAAAGCAAAGCCTGATCGTTCGGGCGACCCAGCGGGACAGGCTGGGGAGCTCTAACCAAGCTGCCAGAAACTGAGCCAGCGGGGTCATGCGAACGACAGACGTCCCCCCGGAGGGGCAGCGAAGCGGAGTGACCGGCCCCGGCGAGGGTGGCATAGCGGCCCTGTGCGGGGGCATGGTCAGGCTCCGCGACCTGACAGAGGAGACCAGGGAAGGACCAGCGTTCCACGGGGGTCTGCTCTGCCAGGGGGCTGGCGACAGAGGGGGACGAGAGCGGTGTGGTCCGAAGACGGCACGCACTGTCGTCTGCGCCCTCTGGAACAGAGGGGGACAGGAGTGGCGAGGCCCGGAGGCGGCGCACACTGCTGTCCGAGAACTCTGTGACAGAGGGGGATGAGAGCGGCGAGGCCCGGAGGCGTCGCACACTGTCAGCCGGCTCTGTGTGCTCAGTGATGGAAGTGTTGGTTCTTTCTTTAACAGTTTTAGGGTACTGCCCACCCGTGGGTGAGCAGCGGGAAAACAAAAGATTCTCCCCCGGCCCTCCGCCGGGGGAAGGAGGGGGCCTGCAACCACCTCCTGGGGAAGAACCGGGACCATCACTGAGCAGCCCGTCTCAGGAGCGCCGCTTAGCCTGGCGTTTAGCGGGGCGCGGGGCTGGAGAGGGCTGGGGCGCCTTCCTGCGGCCTCCTCCACGACGCGGCCTGGGTGAAGGCTGCTGCTGGGGCCGTGCGGGAGGGGAGGGAGCGGCAGGAGGGCGCCTTCGGCGGCGAGCAGGCTGAGGCTTCTGAACCGACGGCTGGGTGGAGGCAGCAGCGGGCCGTCGGGGCAGAATATGTTTGATAGCCTCAGACTGCTTCTGTGCGGTCGAGAACTGCTGGGCAAAGTCCTCGACCGTTCCGCCGAAGAGGCCGGCCTGGGATATGGGGGCGTCGAGCAGACGAGAGCGCTCGGCGTCCCGCATATCAGCCAGGTTCAGCCCCAGGTGACGCTCCTGGACCACCGAAGTGGCCATCACCTGACCCAGGGAGCGTGAGGCCTCTTTCGTCGCTCGGAGAGCGAGGTCAGTGGCGGCACGCAGCTCATAAAAGAGCCCTGGGTCAGTCCCGCCCTCGTGCATATCTCTGAGCAGCTGGGCCTGGTAGACCTGTAAGGTGCTCATCGCATGCAGAGCGGCGGCCGCCTGTCCTGCAGCCTTGTAAGACTTCGCCACGAGGGAGGACGAAAGCCTACAGGCCTTGGACGGGTGCGTAGGATTACCACGATATGAAGCACTCTGAGGACACAATTGCATCGCAACAGAGCGTTCAACCGGGGGAACCCCAGTGTACCCACGGGCGACCGCCCCATCAAGGGGGGGAAAGGCGGAGAAAGCCGACGAACGTGCACGGGAGGTCAAGGGAGCCTTCCATGATTTCGTCAGCTCCTCATGCACTTCCGGGAAGAAAGGTATTGGGGTTGGCTGCGGCCGAGAGGCGGCAGCCGCGCCCAAAAACCAATCGTCCAGCCGCGAGCGCTCGGGGCAGGGTGGAGGGTTCCACTCGAGCCCGATGCTCGCGGCGGCTCGGGAGAGCATGGCGGTCATCTCGGGATCTGATACGGGCAACGCTGGAACTCCAGAAGGAGGCAACGCAGCCGCATCGTCACTTCCCGATGACTCTTGCCCACCTTGTGATGCCGCGATCGACATCGAGTCATCCTCTGGAGCGCCGAATGAAATACGCGGGGCATCAACGGATGGACCCGGTAAAATCACCGCGGCGCTCACGGGTTGCAACACTACAGAGGGGGGCGTGGTCCGAGGACGTGTCGTCGGATTTTTGTTCCACACCGTCACCCTCAAGTCACCCTGTCCACCAGCCGAAGTACCACCTCTCGAGGAGGGTGTAGATCGGGGTGTGGATGAGGGGACTCTCTCTCGAATGAGATCATTGAGTCTCGACCTTAGTGTTGCGATGGTCATGTTCCCACAGAAGGAACATGAGTCATCCACAAGCGCTGCTTTAGCGTGCTCTAAGCCCAGACACGCAAAGCAGCGATTGTGCCCATCAAAGGCAGACAGGAATCGACCGCACCCAGAAGAACACGGGCGAGACATCTTTAAAAAGACGTGCCACGTGCAGCTCTTTTAGAGAGGAAAAAAGCTCAGCGATGCTGAGGCGACCAGGGAGAAACACACCAACTGGCAGATCACTGCACAGACCGCAGGCAATGTGAACTCGCTGGATACCGCCGTCACACCAACACCGGAGAGCTCGCTCGTCTCGAAGAGAAGTCACTGATAACTCAGGATTTGGCTTGTGGAGTGAAGAGAGTTTCTTGGCTCCGAAGCGAAAACATGATCTGCCTTTGCCGGCGTTCCTCCTTTTATACCCACGCGGTGGGGCGGAGATACGCTATGCAAATTCCGCAGACCCATGGCATTTTCATTGCCATAGGCTCGTTTTGTAATACTCGAAGATGATTGGCTTTCTAGGCGAAATCCCCATTCTCCGTCACTCGACGTAACTCGGAGTGACTACGAAAGGGAACTAAAGCACCATGGTATAACAGTGGTACGCATGTTATCAAGAGAGAAACTCGTAACTTAGAGCGTAAATGGAAACAAACTAATTTAGAGGTCTTTAGAATCGCGTGGAAAGACAGTATGTCACGTTATAAAAAGGCTCTAAAAGCAGCCAGGGCTGAGCATCTCCGCAAACTAATAGAAAATAACCAAAATAATCCAAGGTTTTTATTTAACACTGTGGCTAGACTAACAAATAAACAGACATCACCAGAGCAAAATATTCCGTTACAGTATAGTTGTAACGATTTTATGAATTTCTTCACTGATAAAATAGAAAGCATCAGAAACAAAATTGTAAATGTACAATCCTCTATGGTGTCTTATGATTCAGCCTCAATTATCGCCCCTCAAGAACAACTACACCGCTTTACAACTATAGGACAGGAAAAGCTAAATAAACTTATCATTGCATCTAAACCAACATGTTTATTAGATCCAATACCCACTAAACTACTGAAAGAAGTGTTACCTATAGTGGAAGAGCCTCTTCTCAATATTATTAACTCGTCTTTATCTTTAGGTCATGTTCCAAAAATATTCAAGCTGGCAGTAATAAAACCTCTCATTAAGAAACCGCAATTAGATCCAAATAACCTAGCAAATTACAGACCCATTTCAAATCTTCCATTTATGTCTAAAATACTAGAAAAAGTTGTCTCCGCTCAATTGTGCTCTTTCATGCAAGAAAATGATATCTATGAAAAATTTCAGTCAGGATTCAGACCGCATCATAGCACTGAAACTGCGCTAGTTAAAATTACAAATGATTTACTTTTAGCTTCTGACCAAGGCTGTATCTCAATACTAGTTCTACTCGATCTTAGCGCTGCGTTCGACACTATAGATCATAAAATACTCTTGGATCGAATACAAAACTACACTGGTGTTCAGGGACAGGCATTAAGCTGGTTTAGATCGTACTTATCAGACCATTATCATTTTGTCTGTTTAAATGGGGAAAAATCGAAGATAACGTCAGTAGACTATGGAGTGCCGCAGGGATCGGTGTTAGGCCCTCTGCTATTCTCAATATATAGAAAATATGATCATATAACACCGATTTTATCATCTCTGCACTGGTTACCTATTAAGTTCCGTATCAATTACAAAGTACTACTACTGACCTATAAAGCCCTAAATGGTTTAGCTCCTGTGTATTTAATGGACCTTCTATCGCCCTACAATCCATCGCGTTCTTTAAGATCCCTAAATTCGAGGCTTCTGGTCATTCCTAGGATATCCAGATCCACTAAAGGAGGGAGGGCGTTCTCGCATTTCGCTCCTAAACTCTGGAATAGCCTTCCTGATACTGTTCGTTGCTCAGACTCGCTCTCCCAGTTCAAAACTAGATTAAAGACGCATCTCTTTAGCCAAGCATTCACATAATGCTTACCTTTTATACCACTGTTGAATCAGATCGAATGCATTAATTTTATGAACAGCAGCTACGCTAATTATTTCCTATTTGCTTTTCTGCTGTTATGGCGTTCGTCAGCTCCAGTCTGTATCCAGCCTCTCACGGAGACTTCAGATGCCCCCACACCTGCGATGAGACGACTAAACGCCTGCGAAGAGACGACTCGACGCCTGTGAAGAGACGACTCAACGCCGGCGATATGTTATGCCCTAAATTAATACATGATTAACTAACTGTATTTTTTCTATGTACATTTCTGAAATGCACTTTCTGTAAAGCTGCTTTGAAACAATAAATATTGTGAAAAGCGCTATACAAATAAATTTGAATTGAATTGAATTATAGACTTCTATAATTCAATGTTAGGCTGCATAGTTTAGATCAGCCGGAACCGGGAACACTTCACATAAATCCTGATGTACTCGTTACATCATAAGAAGGATGGCGTCTACGCTAATATTAGTCTCTCTGTTTATCCCGAGGTTTACCGCAGTCCGCCGGATCCAGGCCGTATCCGGATCTGATGAAGGACCTGCGCCTGGACACGACGACAACGCATTCCTGAAGTATCAACTAGTCTCTCCACTGTGAAGGCCTCCTTCCCTTTACTTCTGTACAGATAAAACGTAGTCAAAATAATTCCGGTTCCGGCACTTCCGATAAAAAGATTTCTGTATTATGAATTTTAAAGGCCATACATATAGTTTGTTGAGGCCACGCCTGCACACATATATATTCAAATGCCCATACCTATAGACTAGGGCTGTGACGGTATGGGATTTTTTCCCATTTTTTTGAAGAAGCAACAAATCTCGCGGTTTGGCGGTTAACCGACCCCCCCCCCCCCCCCCCCCCCAAAAAAAAAAAAATTCACCCGTGGCCACGTCACACCCTGCAGACGTGAACAAGAATGCATGTAGCTTTTAAATGCCAATGGAAATGAATAATTATAAAGCAGTATTCTTTATTAATAAATAAACAAATTAACATTTATATTAAATTGTAAATATTAATAATTAACTATTAATTAGGCTAAACTTAACCTTTTTTAATAATTATAAAGCAGTTTTCTTTATTATTAAAAGCAAATTAACATTTATATTAAATTGTAAATATTAATAATTAACTATTAATTAGGCTAAAGTCACTGAGAAATGATAAACGTCTTTTAAGTACTGTATTATGCCGTCCTTCACTGACTGGCAAAGGCCTCAGAGACTCGCAACTGTCGCTGCTGGCCTGAGGTTGTAGCAGACATCCCAAGTCTCCGGGAAGTTCTGGGAGTCTCCCGCATATTGATAGCGGCTCCCTGATGCCCGCAAATTAGTTCAAATCTCCCGGAATCTAGAGCTCGCACATACTGTGCTCCAAAACATGTAGCGCGGGCTGCGCACGGCAGAGAGGGAGAGAGCGAGAGACCTTGCGTGTGTGTGCTAGTGTGCCTCATGAAGCGCATGACAGCATGTAAGAACATAGGACTCGCGGAATACAGTAAATTATAAGCAAAGATTAATGTGTTTATAGTTCATATCACACACCATATGCACTCCTGTAACTTTCAGCAGAAAAAAAAACAAAACAAGTGCGGTGGGCATCTCATTATCGCGATAGTGTGGTGATGCGGTTATCGTCACACCCCTACTATAGACTAAACACGTAATACGTGTGTGCATGCCGTCATCAGTTTCACAGATTCACGTTTTTTAAGTTTGCGCAGAGATGATAACTTTTTTTTTTTATATTCAACGCCGGCACCTTGGAACCTGTTTCAAGGTTTGCGTTCTCCAGGCACTGTTGTTGTGCAAATGAGCGGCCCAGTGGAAGTGAATCAATCAAAACTAACTTTATCTGGACAATAACTCTATTCTAGAGCTGCTGTAAAGCCAAAACAATCTCTGTTACTGTAATCTCCTATTATCACTGTAAAGCTGCTTTGAAACAGTCTATATTGTTAAAAGCGCTGTACAAATGAAGGTGACGACATCCTCACTGCCTGTCACAGATCGACAGACCAGTAAATGGACCTAGCAGGAGTGGGGATTATCCTGCTCTCCCAGGGGAACGGTCCCTCGAGGACCACACACAGGCTTTCCTGGATATTACAGATATTTGGTACCTTTCAACCATTATGATGACACTAGCCTCTGTGTGTTTTCCCGGGCATCGCTGTCCCCAGGAAACTTGGGGGGGGGGGGGGGGGGGGGGGATGCTATACGTCCTCGGCCAAGGCCACGAGGGTTCGGCGAGTGAAGTTCAGAGGGATCCAGGAGAACTCATGATCTCAGAGAATCTCCTGTCAGAATCTTAGTTACAGAGGCTTCAGTGCAGGAATCAGACACTATTAACCGCTGAAGTTCATTCTGCAGCAGTTATTCTTTCAGCTCTCTTTTCTGCATGATATGCGTTTCTTTCTCTTTCTTACAGCCAGAGTGTCTCCTGGGCTTTTAGAGCGTCTTCTGTCTCATCCATCACTCTCGCTCTCCCTCTCTCGCTCTCCCTCTCTCTCTCTCTCTCTCTCTCTGTCTCTCTCTCTATCTTTCTGTCTCTCTCTCTCTCTCTCTCTCTCTGTCTCTCTCTCTCTCTCTCTATCTCTGTCTCTCTCTCTCTCTCTCACTCTCTCTCTCTCTCTATCTCTCTCTGTCTCTCTCTCTCTCTCTGTCTCTCTCTCTCTCTCTCTCTCTCTCTCTCTCTCTCTCTCTCTCTCTCTCTCTCTATCTCTCACTCTCTCTCTCTCTCTCTATCTCTCTCTGTCTCTCTATCTCTCTCTGTCTCTCTCTCTCTCTGTCTCTCTCTCTCTCTCTCTCTCTCTGTTATGTAACTCGTCAGTAAAACACATTCAACATTCGAGTTCATCAAACATTCAGTGAATAATAAAACTCAAACCTTCAACTGACACTGGTAAAACTTAATTTTTTAATTCATTCATTTTGTGCAATGTGTATGTAAAGTTATGAGCACATGTATATTTTCATGCGTGATAAAACTGAAAAAGATAATACAGCGACACACACAATCATTCAAACATTTAAAGTGAGAAATTAGAGAGAAATTAATACTTTTATGCGTCAAGGATGAATTAAATAAAAGTTAATGTTAAAAAAGAACTTTCTATTAATAAAAGAATCCTGAAAAAAAATGTATCACTGTTTTCACAGAAATCTGTTTTCAACATTGATAATAATCATAAATTTTTCTTGATCATCAAATCATCATATTATAGTGATTTCTGAAGGATCATGTGACACTGAAGACTGGAGTAATGATGCTGAAAATTCAGCTTTGATCACAGGAATAAATTACACTTTATTATATATTCACATAGAAAACAGCTGATTTACATTGGAATAATATTTACTGTTTTTATTGAATTTTTCATCAAATAAATGCAGCAGAACAGACTTGAAATAAGTAAAATGTTCATATACTAACAGTGAGCAATATATTTATATATTGGTTATTGCTAGTTAATGAAATACTCTTATGTATTGTTGTTAATATTATTCACAGTACATTGACTAATGTTAAAACATATTAATAAATGGAGAAATTAAGATTAATTAATGCTGTAGAAGTATTGTTCAGTGTTAGTTCATGTTAACTGATTTAGTTAACAAATGAAATATTAGAGACACCAAACTTTTGAACGCAAATATCTGAATATAATCACAAGCTCCATGATCTAATGAAGTATATGATGATCTAGTAGATCCAACATGATCTGAACACGAGCTTCAAACATACAAACACACACACACACACACACACACACACACACAAACACACCACACGTGTGATCAGCAGATGATCTTCATGACACTCAGCTCTTCACACGTGTGTGTGTGTGTGTGTGTGTGTGTGAGTGTGTGTGTGAGTGTGCTCTTTGATACCAATCTTTCATTTGAAAGTCACGTGTCTAGTATCTGTAAAACCGCATTTTTCCATCTTAAAAATATATCTAAATTACATCATATGCTCTCAATGAAAAATGCGGAACAATTAGTTCATGCGTTCATGACATCAAGGCTAGATTATTGTAATGCTCTACTGGGTGGTTGCCCTGCACGCTTAATAAACAAACTACAACTGGACCAAAACGCAGCCGCTAGAGTTCTTACCAGAACCAGGAAGTATGACCATATTAGCCCGGTTCTGTCAACACTGCATTGGTTCCCTATTAAACATCCTATACATTTTAAAATATTGCTGATTACATACAAAGCACTAAATGGTTTAGCTCCGCCGTACTTGAGCGAGCTCTTAACGCATTATAGTCCTTCACAGTACTGACACAACGGCATCATAGTTAAGACATGACAATAGCATATAACTAACTCAATGTACAAGCATGTCAGTATATTATTCACACAATACCATATTACTGACATGATATCTTCACATTTCTGCAATAATATCATAATACTGACACCAAATCATCACATTACGGACATAACAACATCACATTACTGACTTGCTTATCATTATGACTCGAGCCGATATCAACACATCACAATCATCACATCAGCACCGTCACTGTAGCTCTGCTTCTACACATCTAAACTCAATTAAACACACATTTATTTCATTCTCACTCCAGACGTGTCCAACAGACTAACGGCCTGATCTGAGGAACAGCACAAACCCAGCAGATGGAGACCCAGATGAGGTGCGAGACCCAGAGAACGAGGACACACACCATCAGGACGGGTTGAGGAACACCATGAGTTTAATCACAGCGGCACACGGGCCCTTGAGATCCTCAGAGTCTCCGGGCCCACGGGAGAAACAGCACAGGCTACGCTTCATAACCACGCATGGAGTTCACCCCATGCTCTCTGGTCATCACCACCACGCATGGGGTGGTGGTGGCGCAATGGATAAGACACATGCCTTTGGTGTGAGAGACCCGGGTTCGAATCCACTGTGAGACACCAATGTGTCCCTGAGCAAGACACTTAACCCCTAATTGCTCCAGAGGTGTGCGACCTCTGACATATGTAGCAATTGTAAGTCGCTTTGGATAAAAGCGTCAGCTAAATAAATAAATGTAAATACATGTAAATGTCATAACACACACACACAACTCAACAACCAGTCTCTATAACACTGTGGTTCTGTTCACCCATACTGACCCTCATCCTTCCCACGCTGCTCAAAATCACCACAAGCCATACAATTATACTTCTTCTTGTGTCCACAAATCGGATTTTATTTTGATAATATTGAAGATTTTTTTTTAATTTTAAAATTTTATTTACCTTTAAATTACTAGATTTGATATAAATAAATAGTAATTTAAGCACATTCCTCACATTCTTAAAACTTAAATAAAAAAAATAACTCACAATTTCATTATGCATAACCTATAATAAGGCTACGCTTGATCAAACCACACTCAACTCAGCAACCAGTCACCATAATACTGTGGTTTATACTTGGTTTATATCTTTATGTAAAATGATTGCACAATTCATTCCTCAACCGCCTCCCAAAATAACAGGTGCTTTTATTAACGATTTCACTGCGAAAATGATGTTCTTCCTCAGTGTTTCTGTCTCGTTTTCCAGCACAAATATCTAAATGTTCTTAAATCAAGATACATTTACTGAAGAAGCAAAATGAAAGAAAATATTAAAAATGAAAAAGTGTATCAAAAATAAAATAAAAAAAATTAAAATGAAAAAGTGTCTCAAAATTACACGTTTGTACGAAAAAAAACCCCGAAAACAAATATGCAGATATTTGTTCTTGTTTTAAGCATAAACTCACTTCATCTTCATATTTTTTAGACAATAAATCTTAATATCTTTCTTCTTAGCATCTGAATTAAATGTGTCTTGATTTAATAATGTTTTAATAATGTTTAGATATTAGTGCTGGAAAACAAGACAGAAACACTGAGAGAATATTGAATTTTCAATATCTTCCTCGAACATGAATGTAAGCGGGTTTCTGTCCTTCAAAAGTGTTTGGGTCTGATCTAATAATCATATCATACATTTATGACCATAACATCTGCTTTCATGCCCATGTGAAAAACAAGAGCACTTAAAATCTCAAAAGTACATATTTAAACAACTGTTTTTGCAGCTAATATAATATTAATGAAAGAACAGGCCACTTGCACTTAAAGAGAGTTTCTAAACACACTTAATTCACTTTTTAACTTGCAAAAATGTCAAACTGAAAGTTTTGAATTATTATTTAAAGAAGTGCACTTGTTTTGATGTGTTGTGTAACATACTAAAGTACTTGACTTTAATTTTAACTGTAGTCTGTTATTCAATATTGCATTTAAAGTTAATATATTATTGCTACTCGGTAATTACAAATGTATGTAAATACATGATTTACAAGATTCAATAGAAATGGAATTACAGTATAGTTTGGTTTACCGTGAATGCTTATCAGTACATTCGGTAGTTTTTTTTAAAGACAAGAGAAGTAATTGTTTAATAATGAACCGAACTGACAGTGACAATCTCAAAGACGTTTAAGAGCAGATGTCAAACTCAAACCCAGATTCTCCAGTTTCTACACACACGTGTGAAAGTTATTCAGCCGCTTTCAATATGCAATTAAAAGCTAAAGGAAGTTTTCAGGACATCGTTCAGTGCCAGGAACAAAGATGCGGTGCAGGACCATATAATTAAAAAACCCGTTCCCATCCGTCCCTCTGTGGCCATTAAAACACTGGGCTTTATTAAAGTTTGATGAAGCTCAGAAATCTTTGGTGTGTGTGTGTGAATGTCGAGACCCGAGCTTTAACGCTTCTTCACCCTGTAATGGGGTTTCGCTAAATAAAACATCCACTGCGGATAAACAGCACAAGACACATGAAATATTGAAGCCACTGAAATCAGGCGCTGATGTTACTGTGAAATGTTTTGTGTTTAGTTAGAGGAGACTTTAAATAAACCGTGAAATTGAGTGTGAAAACCGTCAGCAGACGAAATCATGCTGAAGACTTCGACACGTGTGTTACATGAGAGAAGTAACGGGCAGAGAGAAGAGAAATCACTCACCTGGTGATTTTACTTAAAGAAATGAATACTTTTATTCATCAAGGACGCATTAAAATGATCAAATGAGACATTTATAATGTTACGGAAGATTTCTGTTTAAAATAAATGCTGTTCTTTTGAACTTACAAATCAGCATATCAGACGACTGGAGTAATGATGCTGAAAATTCAGCTTTCTATATTCACATAGAAAACAGCTCCTTTACATTGGAATAATATTTCACATCTTTTACTGTATTTTTGATCTAATTTAAGAAGCAACACTCTGCTGCATTATTTATTGATCTTTCTAAGGCATTTGATTCAGTTGATCATGGATTGTTATTGACTAAACTACGTTCAGTTGGCTTAAGTGAGAAGGCTGTTGCATGGTTTCAAAATTTTTTTGTAGATCGTACTCAATGTGTTTATGCTGAAGGTTATAAATCTGATTTTCTTGAGATAACTAAAGGTGTCCCTCAAGGATCAATCTTAGGACCCATTCTGTTTTCAATTTTTATAAATGATTTGGATAGAGATGTTCAAGCCAAATTACATTTATACGCTGATGATACAGTGGTCTATACTCAGGCTTCCACCATTTCTGTAGCAGTGCAGGAACTTCAGACTGCATTTCAGGCATTGCAAAACACATTACTGAGTCTAAAACTGGTTTTAAATACACAGAAAACAAAGTTTATGGTTTTCTCAAAAGCTCGAGCACAGATACTTGACAACTGTGGCCTCTTGTCCTTAGATGGGAAATCAATTGAGAGAGTGTCTTCATACAAGTACTTGAGATATGGATAGATGATAAGCTCACCTTCAATGAACATATTATCTGATATTGGTACTGGTTATCTGATATTCTTCGCGAACATCGTACTAAACTCAGGGGTGCAGAGAGGAAGTGGCGCAAATCGAAAGATCCGACAGACCTGGGTCTTTATCAATCCCTCCTCTCTTCCTTCTCTGCTAATATCTCTACTGCTAAAATGGCTTACTATCACAACAAAATTTTCAATTATTCTGACTCTCGCATGCTTTTCAAAACCTTCTCCTCTCTTCTTAACCCTCCTCCTCCTCCTCCTTCATCAACCCTAACAGCTGATGATTTTGCCACATTCTTCATAGAAAAAGCAACCACCATCAGCGGCCAATTTACCAATCCACAAACTGACACACACATTTTACCAACAAACGCACACATTCTACCCTCCTTCTCTCTACTTTCAGAGGCGGAAGTCTCTAAACTCCTCCTTTCCAATCACCCTACTACCTGTCCGCTTGATCCTATACCCACTAATCTACTTTAAGCCATTTCTTCCTCAGTTGTACCCACACTCACGCACATCATAAACACCTCTCTTCACACTGGTACCTTTCCCACAGCTTTTAAGCAGGCTCGAGTAACCCCACTGCTTAAGAAACCCAATCTAAATCCAGCACATCTAACAAGTTACAGACCGTTATCTCTTCTTCCATTTGTCGCGAAAACACTTGAACGAGTTGTTTTCAACCAGATCTCCTCCTTTCTTACACAGAACAACCTCTTGGACGACAATCAGTCTGGTTTCAAAAGCGGACACTCAACTGAGACTGCCCTGCTCTCAGTAATTGAAGCTCTGAGACTGGCAAGAGCAGCTTCCAAATCCTCAGTCCTCATCCTGCTGGATCTGTCTGCTGCTTTTGACACAGTTAACCACCAGATCCTTCTGTCAATCCTAAAGATGAAGGGCATCTCGGGAACTGCACTCCAATGGTTCGAGTCTTACCTCTCAGGTAGGTCCTTTAGGGTGTCGTGGAGAGGTGTGGCATCTAAGAACCAACATCTAGCTACTGGGGTGCCTCAGGGCTCAGTGCTTGGACCACTCCTCTTCTCCATCTACATGACATCACTATGATCTGTGATTCAGAAACATGGCTTTTCCTATCATTGCTACGCTGATGACACGCAACTCTACCTCTCATTCCAGCCGGATGATCCGACGGTAGCTGCTCGTATCTCAGCCTGCCTGACAGACATTTCTGGCTGGATGAAGGACCACCACCTTCAACTAAACCTTGCGAAGACAGAGCTACTTGTGGTCCCGGCCAACCCAACACTTCATCACAACTTCTCCATTCAGCTAGGCTCGTCATCTATAACTCCATCAAGGTCAGCTAGGAACCTTGGGGTTGTAATTGATGATCAGTTGAAATTCACAGACCACATTGCTAGAACTGCCCGGTCCTGCAGATTTGCCTTGCACAACATTAGGAGGATCAGGCCCTTCCTTACAGAGCATGCTACACAACTCCTTGTCCAAGCACTTGTTTTATCCAGACTGGACTATTGTAATGCTCTCCTGGCTGGTCTTCCAGCTTGCTCTGTGAAACCTCTACAATTGATCCAGAATGCTGCAGCCAGAGTAGTCTTTAATGAGCCAAAGAGAGCACACGTCACTCCTCTCCTCACAAAATTGCACTGGTTGCCAGTTGCCGCTCGCATAAAATTCAAGGCACTGACATTTGCCTACAGAACAACCACTGGCACTGCTCCCTCTTACCTAAACTCATTACTTCAGACTTATGTGCCATCCAGAAACCTGCGCTCTGCTAGCGAATGTCGTCTTGTGGTACCATCTCAAAGAGGCACAAAATCTCTTTCTCGGACCTTTACCATGACTGTTCCCTGTTGGTGGAATGATCTGCCTAACTCAACCAGAGCTTCTGAGTCAGTAGCCACTTTCAAGAAACTGCTGAAGACGTATCTTTTTCGGCAGCACTTGATTCAGTAGTATTAACACTTTCTCTTCTCTTCTATTCTTAAAAAAAAAGACAAAAAAAAAACACTGCACTTAAGTTAAACTGAGAGGGGTTATAGCACTTACTTATTGTTGTCCTCCTGTTAGTTTAAAGGGGTCATATAATGGTACATGCACTTTTACAAGTTGATTGTACTGAAATGTGTGTTGACAGTGCCTGTACACAACCATCATATAATGATAAAAATCCATCCAGTGTTTTTGTTTTAATCTCCTTATATGTTTTCCCCTGCCTCAAATTGAGCCGTTCGTTTTTGTGACGTAGATAAAACGGACGCCCCTCCCACAATTGTTGATTGACAGCAGCGTTTCAACAAAGCCCCGCCCTGAGCGAGCTGTCCTCATAGTCTGTCATTGTTTACACTGGAGCAGAATGGCGTCTTGCGATTGTGGTGTTCTGTTCTTGGATGTAATAACAAACACAACAGTCATTTTGATGTTCCTAAATCCGAACCGCTGAAGACGCAGTGGCTGAGTTTGTTTACGATGGGAATATTCCCCACGATCAACGTCAATGCGTTCATGTTTGCGCAAATCATTTCACATCAGACTGCTTTATAAACGAGGAGGGTCAGTATGGTTTTGCTAAGAAGCTGCTCCTGAAAAAGGAATCGATACCAACTATACGTGTTCCTGCTGCACCTCCAGAAGAAGTGAGTGTAACGTTTCATTAACCTTTAAATATTAATCTTTGCAAACCGCTTGCAGGCTTCACGATGAATGTGGCTAATGTTTACACTCAGGGTGCATTACGGCATGTATTCTATGTAATGTTACGACGTTCTCAATATAATTAATAATCCCACGTTTATAATGAACAACGCGTTATGGTTATTGTGTTATTAAAAACTGTACGCACAGAACAGAGGGGGCGGAGTGAGCAAAGCTCATTATCATTTAAAGGCATATGCACTGAAACGGCGTGCTGAAAACAGAGCTGTTTTTGAGCAGGTAAAATGAGTGTTTTCTTAAAATACTAATGAGAATTTTTAATAAAAGTATATTACAAAGTTTTTATTTTGACCCTAAAGATTCATATTAACTTGTACAAAAATGGCATTATATGACCCCTTTAACTGCTTCTATTGTTCTCATTTGTAAGTCGCTTTGGATAAAAGCGTCTGCTAAATGAATAAATGTAAATGTAATGTAAATATTACTGTTTTAGTCAAGAAACTTAAAGTCAAGCTCGACTTTTATTTTAGAAACAAATCTTCTTTTACTTTTAGTGCTAAGAAAAAACTTGTGGAAGCTACTTTTCTGTCTGTAATTGATTATGGAGATATATTGTACATGCATGCTGCATCTTCCATCTTGCGTCATGTTGATTCAGTTTACCATGCATCACTACGATTTATAACAAATACAAAGTACCTTACCCATCACTGCATTCTTTATGATTTAGTTGGTTGGACATCACTTAAAATTCGTAGACAACAGCACTGGTATATCTTTATTTATAAAGCTATACTTGGCAAACTTGCACTGTACCTCTGTATCCTCCTCTCTGTCTGCTCTGGTACCTATCAGCTACGCTCGTCAAAGTGGTTGCTTTTTAACGTGCCACGAGTTACAATCGAATTGGGAAGAACTGCTTTCTCTTATTTAGCACCTTGGGGGTGGAATAATCTACAAAAAGAGCTAAGGTTAGAAACCCTTATGTTCATTAATGAATTTAAAACTACTGTAAAGAGTATTGTGATGGAGACATGTTCTTGTTTTTCTTAGGAGTCTCATTGTGTTCTTTTTGTACTTCTTTTATCATGAAAATGTAATTTGGTATTTGTTATGTATGTATTTGTTGTGATTTGGCTGCTACCTTGGTCAGGTCTCTCTTGTAAAAGAGATTCTGAATCTCAATGGGACCTCCTGGTTAAATAAAGGTATAATAATAATAATAATAAATAATAATACATGCAGCAGAAGAGACTCTTTCAAAATGTCTGAGGATCTGAGAACTTTTCAGCGTGATTTAGACTTGCCTTGACATATCTAAACATTTGTCTAAAAAGCTTTTATAGCAAATATGTAGAATAAAGATGTCAGCGAGAAGAAAAGATGCACCAAAAAAAACTCACAATCTGATGCTAATAAAAGAGCAGAAACACAAAGAACAGACGGTCTGATAACCAGAATCTACTCACTCAGTGTTGGGGAAAGTTACTTTTAAAAGTAATGCATTACAATATTGCGTTACTCTCCAAAAAAGTAACTAATTGCGTTACTTAGTTACTTTTATGGAAAGTAATGCGTTACATTACTTTTGTGTTACTTTTTTCTCTCCTGGGCTGGGCTTGCTTGTTCGTTTTTTAATAACAACAAAAAAAGTTATATTTTTGGCAAATGTTAAGGCCCTTTCATACCGAAAGTGAACTGAAAAATCCTCAGGCTGAAGGAAATGCATATTTACTCCTGTACAGTAGAGGTAGGGTAAAATAGAGTACAGTAGAGGTAGAGTACAGTGGAGGTAGAGTACATTAGTGTACTGTAGAGATAGAGTACAGTAGAGGTAGAGTACAGTAGAGGTAGAGTACAGTAGAGTACAGTAGAGGTAGAGTACAGTGGAGGTAGAGTACAGTAGAGGTAGAGTACAGTGGAGGTAGAGTACATTATTGTACTGTAGAGATAGAGTACAGTAAAGTACAGTAGATGTAGAGTACAGTAGAGTACAGTAGAGGTAGAGTACAGTTGAGGTAGAGTACAGTAGAGGTAGAGTACAGTGGAGGTAGAGTACAGTGGAGGTAGAGTACATTAGTGTACTGTAGAGATGGAGTAAAGTACAGTAGATGTAGAGTACAGTGGAGGTAGAGTACAGTAGAGTACAGTAGAGGTAGACTACAGTGGAGGTAGAGTACAGTAGAGGTAGAGTACAGTGGAGGTAGAGTACAGTAGAGGTAGAGTACAGTGGAGGTAGAGTACAGTGGAGGTAGAGTACATTAGTGTACTGTAGAGATGGAGTAAAGTACAGTAGATGTAGAGTACAGTGGAGGTAGAGTACAGTAGAGTACAGTAGAGGTAGACTACAGTGGAGGTAGAGTACAGTAGAGTACAGTAGAGGTAGAGTACAGTGGAGGTAGAGTACATTAGTGCAGTGGTTCTCAAACCTGTCCTAGGGACCCCTCACCACTGCACATTCTCCCTCACCTAACACACCTGATTCAACTTATCAGCTCATTAGTACAGACTGCAAGACTTGAATTAGGTGTGTCTGATGAGGGAGACATACAAAATGTGCAGTGGTGAGGGGTCCCTAGGACATGTTTGAGAACCACTGCATTAAGGTACTGTAGAGATAGAGTACAGTAAAGTACAGTAGAGGTAGAGTACAGTAGAGGTAGAGTACAGTAGAGGTAGAGTACAGTAGAGCACAGTTTCATTGGACACATTTAAAGTAATTTTAAATGATTTGGAGAATGACACATCGGGCTGTAGATGTTTTAAGTAGTTATGTATTGATATTGAAACTGATTGGATTTGCTTGTGTGTGTATATGTGTATGTTTGATGGATGTTATTTGTTAAACTCAAACGAGCTGAGTCTGTGAGTCTTGGCCAGGACGCTCTTGTAAAAGAGATTCTTAATCTCAATGTGTTTTTTTACCTGGTAAAATAAAGGTTAATAATAATAAGATGTAGAGTACAGTAGATGTAGAGTACAGTAGAGTACAGTAGTGGTATAGTACAGTAGATGCAGAGTACATTAGAGGAATCAGCTGACTGGCCAGCTTTGCGCCAGGTTATTCATAACGCAGCCTCAGAGGTGCTCGGCCAATCAAGGAAACATCACCAGGACTGGTTTGACTAACTCAGCTGAGATACAGTCACTTCTAAAAACCAAGCATGAAGCCCAAAAAGCTCTCCTGTCCTGCCCTGGATCTCCCACCCATATAACCACCTTCACTGCTGTAAGAGTAGAAACCCAGCGAGCCCTTCGGACTATGGAGAACAGCTGGTGAACTCCAGAACCTGGCAGACTGCAATAACACTCAAGGCTTTTACGATGCCATAAAAGCATTGTACGGCCCCAGGAAGTGGGGATTGCCCCAGTCCGATCAGCTGACGGCTCCACGCTCTTTAAGGACCGCCACGAGATTCTTGCCCGTTGGGTAAATCATTTTGAGAGTCTCTTCAACCACACCAACCCTGTTGATCCACATATCCTGGATAATCTGCCAGACCTGCCACCAACCATGCACCTGGACACTCCACCACTTTACTCAGAGCTTCTGCAAGCTTCTGCAGGGCTGAAGAACAACAAAAGCGCTGGACCCGATGGAATCCCTGCAGAGGTTTTCAAACACGGAGGATACATCCTCACGCGTCATCTGCAGCTCCTGATCCAAAACATCTGGGAACATGGGACCCTCCCACAGACTGGAAGGATGCTAACATTGTGGTCATTTACAAGCAGAAAGGAGACCGAGCTAAGATATCTCTCCTCTCCATCGCAGGGAAAGTCCTGGCCAAGATCATGCTCAGCAGACTGGTTGAGCGCATCTCGGAAGCTGTGCTTTCGTAAAGTGTGGCTTCTGGAAGACCAGATCCACGACAGACATGGTTTTTGTCTTGAGGTAGCTGCTGGAGAAGAGCAGAGAACATCACAAAGACCTTTACGTAGTTTTCATCGGCCTCAGCAAAGCTTTTGACACCAGTTTTCACATAAACGGTGTTCCACTTAAAACAGTGGGCCGCTTCACCTACCTCGGCTCCGCTTTGTCCTCATGCTGCTCCCTTGACAGAAATACGCACGGATAAATAAAGCCTCATCATCTTTTGGATGCCTACGCAGCAGGGTTTTGAAAACCGTAACCTGAAAGTTAGTACCAAGGTTGCTGTTTACAACGCGGTGTGTGTCTGCTTTATGGGGCAGAGTCATGGACCCCATACCGCCAGCACATGAATCAAACTAGAGGCCTTCCATATCCGCTGCCTACAGAAGATCCTCAGCTTGTCCTGGAAAGATTGAATCCCCCAAACAGTCATCCTCAGCAACACTGACTCAATCTGTATGGAAGCAGCTGTGGCCAATAAACATCTGCGCTGGATAGGGCACACCATACGCATGCCTGAACACCGCCTGCCCCGCCGCGTCCTCTACAGTCGACTAACGGACGCTAAGCGCTCCGCTGGAGGGCAAAAGCGGCGTTTAAAGAACTACACCAGGGACCTCCTAAAGCAAACGATCATACCCCTCATGCAGCTCGGATCTGGCACTGGACAGATCAGCCTGGCAGGACCTGTGCCACTGCAGTCTCTCAAACACACCAGACCAACCGAGACGACGATCCGAGAGGCGCATCAAGAGACACCAGTGGGCGGCTGGTCCTGGGATCTGGTTTCCCTGCTGCATCTGCGGGCGAGTGTGCGACTCAAGGAACGGACTTGACGCACACGAGAAGTGGCACCAGCGGCAAGGTTGCTGAACCCCCCCCCCCAATCCCTGGAGCAAGCGTCATCATCGAACACGATGGACAGCTAAGAGAGAGAGTGTGTGTGTGTGTGTGTGTGTGTAAGCATGTGAGTGTGTGTGAGTATGTGTGTGCGTCTGTGTGTGTGACATTTAGCAAACGCTACAAAAATTAATAAATAAACACAGTGAGGGAGATAAGAAGACCAGAGATGCTGCGCAGTAATAGTGTGGGATGAACGAGTTATAAAGAGCGATAAAGGAATGAAGGAAATGTCAGACGAGACAACAGAGTGTGTGTGTGTGTGTGTGTGTGTGTGTGTGCGTATGTGTGTGTGTGTGTGTGTGTGTGTGTGTGACCAGCAGAGCAATAGAGTAAAGAGGACATGTTGGCCGGTCCTCACTTTCTGAGAGCCTGTTTGAGGGTCAAGACTTGGTTTTAAGGATCAGGTATAATTCGGTTCAGGGTCAGGCTGTTAGTTGTGATGGGTGGGGTTCGGGCAACACACACACACAGACACAGACACAGACACACAGACACACAGACACACACACACACACACACACACACACACACACACACACACACACACACACACACACACACACACACACACACACACACACACACACACACACACACACACACACACACACACACACACACACAGATCAATCAGCATTAAACACCTTCACCAGGAATGCAGGAACAATATCAATCACTAATGAAACAACAAGCAGAAAACAGAGACATCAACGAAACATCCGTCCCTCTGTGAGAAGAAACAACCTATAAACATTCCCAGTTATGAAAACATTATTCCTAAATGTTCTCTGAACATCAAAACATCAAGTATTTGAATGTTTCAAAAACCTTTTTTTCTTGGTTATGTGAACGTTAGAGAATCATTCTTCAATAAATTATGGAACGTTACTTTTGAATGTTCTCTGAACGTCCTGAAACAAGTAGCAACATTTCAAAAACGTCACACGAACGTCCAACTAAAAAACGCTCCATGATCGATGTATAAATAATGTTTTTGTACTAACATTTTGAGAACATTATTAAAGATCAATCTGTCAATCTTCCCGTGTCTGGGCCGGGTGAGCTTTCCCGTGTTGAGTTCTTCCGTCAAGTTTGAGCTTTGCACCCATACTCCCCCCGGAACCCAAAGACTCTGGGTTCCTCTGCTCCTGTCACTGGCTTCCTGTAATTTACAGGTTCAAATTTAAAATCCTCAGCATACCTTATAGGGCTCTACATGGTCAGGCCCCTGCTTATCTTACCAACATAATTCACCTACACACACCCTTCCGGACTCTCAGGTTTATTAATCAAAATCTGCTCCCCACGCCACGCAGAGTTTCCCGCTTCGGCACTGACTCTGGAAAGCTCTGCTAACCAGCTTTAGGTTTGCTGAGAATGTGGACAGTTTTAAGGGAAAATAAATCTGTATCTGAAAATAAATTTTATCTGTTGTATTTTTTTTAATTCTTAGACTGTTTTTTCTACTATGTTTTATTGTCTATGCACATCGTAAAGCACTTTGTAACCCTGTCTGTGAAAAGCGCTGTATAAATAAATGACTTACTTAAAGACCAGATAATATTACTATAAGAACGTTTGATCATAACTCTGAGAGAATGTTGCCTGTTGGCTGGAATTGAGCTTCACACACACACAGATGCTGTGTTATATGTGTTATGTGTTCAGCTCAGATTCAGACAGTAATCGCTGCCGGACAGAAGCTTTCAGACGTCCATTAGTGACCCTGAGGTCAAAGGTCACCACCGGCTGTCTGCCCGCTCTGCCATTATACAGACAGCAGAGGTGA
>JAPDVR010000001.1:922500-937500 GCA_026230005.1 Gila orcuttii | reverse complement strand
ACAACAAGTGAACCTGCTGAAATATTACTAACAATATCCAAGTTATTCTTGCGTTTCTTTGATAAAATCAGAGCATTTGATTTTTTTTATTTGACAGAAAGACTCGTGAAGCTCGAGCTGAAGGAGGACATTTGTTCACATTACACTAAAGACTTTTATTTGATAAAAGAGTCTAATCTATCTATCTAAGCACTGCAGGAGATTATTGAAGTTTCCATCATGTTGATCATTCAGAAATTCATGTTTCAAATATGATACAGTAAGCTTTATAGGATAAATGTGATAGTTCAGCCAAAAATCATTTACTCAAGTCATTCCAAGCCTGTATGACTTTCTTTCTTCAGTACAACACAACATTTTTTTTTTCAATTTTGAATAAAAATCAATGGGGTCCAATGTTGTTTGGTTCCCAAAGCTCTTCAAAATATCTTTTATGTTCCACAGTAGAAAGAGTCGTACAAGTTAGAAAGGCATGAGGGGAGTAAATGATGACAGAATGATCATTTCCAGATGAGCTATCACTTTAATGTTCATGGAAGCACAAGTGGCCTGTAAATGTAGTGAGGAGTGTTGGAACGGGGCCGATCTGCCGCCATCAAACGTCATCATTAGAGAACTCACACCAACTCTCGTTCTCGCAGGGTTTAAAATGAGAGTAAAAATTGGCGAGTATATAAAATGGGGTCAATTGCCAGTTGGCCGGTAATATTTAAATAAATTCTAACAATGCATCGTTGTGATTGTTCTACTCAGCTGTCATTGAGTCTGTCTTATGCACTTCCATCACTGTCTGGATTGGTTCAGCTACCAAATCAGACATCAGGAGACTACAACGGACAGTCCGGACTGCGGAGAGGATCATTGGTGCCCCCCTGCCAACCCTCCAGGACCTGTACTCTTCCAGAGTGAGGAAGAGAGCAGGTAAAATCATCACAGACTCCACTCACCCTGGACACCTCCTGTTTGAACTGTTACCGTCAAGACGGCGACTCAGATCACTGGCCACAAGAACATCTCAGCACAGGAACAGTTTCTTCCCACAGGCCATTTCCCTTTTGAACAGTTAACACTCCTCCCAAGGCATATGCCTTAAGTGCAATACTCCCACTGTTTAGTGCAATACCCTACAACTCATGTGACACTTATATGTAGATTTATTTATTTATAATATTCAAAACACTGTAAATATGTTCATAATCTGTAAATCTGAAAATGTCTATTCTGACTAAACCCAACTGTGATACTTTTATTCTCATATATTTATATTTTTATTTTTTATTCTTATAATTTGTAGTATTATGTTTCTTGTTGTATTTGTATTTGTATATGTCCACTGGAAGCCTCAGTACCAAAAACAAATTCCTTGTGTGTGCAAGCACACTTGGCAATAAAGCTCTTTCTGATTCTGATTCTGATTCTGAGAATATAAAGGTAAAACAAACATGAAGGACGCTCAGGACAGATATCAGGCAGCACAGCATCGCCACAAGAGTTTAAGCATTGGCAATTTAAATATTCAACCGCAAGAAGACGCAAAAGAGAACACAGTTCATTACGTGCATGCTGTGCACAAACATCCGAAGCGTGCGCAGAAAGAGCGTCTCCAACAGCAGGCAAATAGTGAACTGAGCTCTCTTTCACGTCTTCTTGCACTCAAACGCACTTGCATTGCGAATTAAATTCACAAAAAAACGTGTCAAAAACACGTTGTGTCTTCGACAATCCTAGTAAACATAGCCAGTTATGGCTTAAGTGAACGTGAACTGTAGAGAAAGATGTGTCAGTATCAGGATATTAGATCAGTGCATTCACTCTTAACGTGACAGCAGCCTAATATTCCTGCCTGTGTTTTTAATGTTAATCAAACAACAAAGAAAAAAAAAAAAAAAAAATCAAACAACAAAATACAAAGAAAACAATAATTCACTGCTCTTGGCTTAATAACTTTTGTACATTAATAAGGATTCATCTATATTTACACAGTAAAAACTATCTAGGGTTTTACATTTGATTACTGTTTTATGTACAGGTCCTTCTAAAAAAATTAGCATATTGTGATAAAGTTCATTATTTTCCATAATGTAATGATAAAAATTAAACTTTCATATATTTTAGATTCATTGCACACCAACTGAAATATTTCAGGTCTTTTATTGTTTTAATATTGATGATTTTGGCATACAGCTCATGAAAACCCAAAATTCCTATCTCAAAAAATTAGCATATCATGAAAAGGTTCTCTAAACGAGCTATTAACCTAATCATCTGAATCAACTAATTAACTCTAAACACCTGCAAAAGATTCCTGAGGCTTTTAAAAACTCCCAGCCTGTTTCATTACTCAAAACCGCAATCATGGGTAAGACTGCCGACCTGACTGCTGTCCAGAAGGCCATCATTGACACCCTCAAGCAAGAGGGTAAGACACAGAAAGAAATTTCTGAACAAATAGGCTGTTCCCAGAGTGCTGTGTCAAGGCACCTCAGTGGGAAGTCTGTGGGAAGGAAAAAGTGTGGCAAAAAACGCTGCACAACGAGAAGAGGTGACCGGACCCTGAGGAAGATTGTGGAGAAGGACCGATTCCAGACCTTGGGGACCTGCGGAAGCAGTGGACTGAGTCTGGAGTAGAAACATCCAGAGCCACCGTGCACAGGTGTGTGCAGGAAATGGACTACAGGTGCCGCATTCCCCAGGTCAAGCCACTTTTGAACCAGAAACAGCGGCAGAAGCGCCTGACCTGGGCTACAGAGAAGCAGCACTGGACTGTTGCTCAGTTTTGCATGTCATTCTGAAATCAAGGTGCCAGAGTCTGGAGGAAGACTGGGGAGAAGGAAATGCCAAAATGCCTGAAGTCCAGTGTCAAGTACCCACAGTCAGTGATGGTCTGGGGTGCCATGTCAGCTGCTGGTGTTGGTGCACTGTGTTTTATCAAGGGCAGGGTCAATGCAGCTAGCTATCAGGAGATTTTGGAGCACTTCATGCTTCCATCTGCTGAAAAGCTTTATGGAGATGAAGATTTCATTTTTCAGCACGACCTGGCACCTGCTCACAGTGCCAAAACCACTGGTAAATGGTTTACTGACCATGGTATTACTGTGCTCAATTGGCCTGCCAACTCTCCTGACCTGAACCCCATAGAGAATCTGTGGGATATTGTGAAGAGAAAGTTGAGAGACGCAAGACCCAACACTCTGGATGAGCTTAAGGCCGCTATCGAAGCATCCTGGGTCTCCATAACACCTCAGCAGTGCCACAGGCTGATTGCCTCCATGCCACGCCGCATTGAAGCAGTCATTTCTGCAAAAGGATTCCCGACCAAGTATTGAGTGCATAACTGAACATAATTATTTGAAGGTTGACTTTTTTTTTGTATTAAAAACACTTATTTTATTGGTCGGATGAAATATGCTATTTTTTTGAGACAGGAATTTTGGGTTTTCATGAGCTGTATGCCAAAATCATCAGTATTAAAACAATAAAACACCTGAAATATTTCAGTTGGTGTGCAATGAATCTAAAATATATGAAAGTTTAATTTTTATCATTACATTATGGAAAATAATGAACTTTATCACAATATGCTAATTTTTTGAGAAGGACCTGTATATACCTGTAAACTACTGTTACTTGTCTTTAATAATGTTTTACATTTATATTAGTTAGGCTAGTAGTTTTAGCTGTGGTATCAAAATTGGAATAGATAATTGTGAATTTTCACTGTTATCTAAAATTTTGGTGTCATAACAGCCTGTTTTTGCAAAAAGTGTCATGGCCGGTAAAAAATGCTTATGGTTGAAAAATGTTCTTAAGCCATCGACCATTGGCAGGTGTGGCAAAAATGTAGTTTTAGGCCCTGTATATATATATATATATATATATATATATATATATATATATATATATATATTAATAATGTCACATTTGGCTGTGCCTTAATATATAATATATAAATTATAATATAATATATAAAGTGACTCATCACATCAACGGCTCAGAATTAAGAGAGAGCTGTTTTATTGCGTTGTATCCCATTAGATCGACACGGACGTGCCTGACTATATTTCCCAGCAGGCCTGAACACGCACGGGATCATGTGACGTGACGAGTGGAATCACGTCTGATTCCCTGAACGGAGCGACTGAAAATCGAGGTCACCTACTTCTGCTTCATCCTTTCTCTTGCATCGTATATAGAAGAAAGAGACATAGACAAAGAGATGAAGCCAGAGAGAGCGAGACGATAAGCTGAACTGTTCTGTTTCTCGCTGGCGTGTCGCGGCTCTAACGGCCCCGGGACCTTTATCAGAACAGGATGTTGATTAGGGGCCTGTGACCGCTGGGAAAATCAATTCCCATTTCAGCGGGAAACATTCGTCTTTTGGCTTCACTGGCTTTCAGAAGCTGCCGGCGTTCTGTGAGAGTCTGGAGAAGGGGCTGAAAAACCACAGAATCAGTTACTATGGTCATCATTAGACTGCGACGCAAGAGGATCATTATTATTATTAATATTATTAAGTTAATGCACATCTGTGTGGGGAATCAGATGACTGGAAGAACAATCAATACAGCCGCGTGTCAAACACTCAATCTCTGACCGACAAACGTAAACGCGTGTGTGCTGAACATCTTAACACTGTCTTTCTCTTTGTGCTGATACTGTGCTCATGAATAAATCATAATCATATCACAGCATTCCTCTGCAGTCTGCAGATCACACACTTTATCTGAGGAGACATGAGAAAATAATCGACAGTGAAAACATGAAGCGAAACGCACATATATATATATATATATATATATAGACTGCTGTTCAGTGGGCGGTGCTTCCTAATGAATGAGTTACAGAGTGTGTGTGTGTGTGTGTGTGTGTGTGTGTGTGTGTGAGTTGTATATTAATGATGAGATCAGATGGCTTCCAACAGGAGACCTGTGTGTGTGTGTGTGTGTGTGTGTGTGTGTGTGTGTGTGTGTGTGTGTGTGTGTGTGTGTGTGTGTGTGTGTGTGTGTGTGTGTGAGTGTGTGAGAGTGTTTTCCTGAGGAAAGACTCTCTCTATGCTTCACTGCCCAATGGGAAAAGGAAACAAGCTGCTGTCGGTGCTACAACAGATGAGAACAAACGGAGTCAAAGGTCAGCCATCTGTATAAACTGATGTCAATTACACACTCATTTAAATATGTAAACGAGCACAATACATCTGGTTCTTTCTACGGTCTGGAACTCAGTGTGACTGTTGGTTGAAGTAATAAGTTGAGCTGGCATGTGGGTGGAGAGTGACTCTAACAAGCTTCAAACCGTAAGTTTCTCTAACACACACACATACACTTACACTTACACTTACACTTACACACACACACACACACACACACACACACACACACACACACACACACACACACACACACACACACACACACACACACACACACACAAACTCATTCAGTGGAGAATAGAGTAGAGGTTTCTGGGTGATCTGAACAACTCAAATACACGTGAACAAACTGAATCATCAAGACAACGAATGATTCACCAACATATCACAATAAACACACAGAAACATAAGAGTTCAAAGCTGTTCTATCTGGTTGAGTTCAGGACTCTGTGCAGCCAGTCCAGTTCCTCCACACCAAACTCCTCATCCACGTGTTTATGGTCCTGCTTTGTGCACTGGAGCGCAGTCATGCTGGAACAGGGACATCCACAAACTCTTCACACAAAGTTGAGAGCATGAAATTGTCCAAAATGTCTTGGTATGCTGAAGCATTAAGAGTTCCTTTCACTGGAACTAACAACACCATAATCCCATAACCCCACACCATAACCCCCCCTCCACCAAACAACCCCACACCATAACCCCCCCTCCACCAAACAACCCCACACCATAATCCCCCTCCACCAAACCACACACCATAACCCTCCCTCCACCAAACAACACCACACCCAAACAACCCCACACCATAATCCCCCCTCCACAAAAACAACCCCACACCATAATCCCCCCTCCACCAAACAACCCCACACCACAATCCCCCCTCCACCAAACAACCCCACACCATAATCCCCCCTCCACCAAACAACCCCGCACCATAATCCCCCCTCCACCAAACAACCCCGCACCATAATCCCCCCTCCACCAAACTTTACACTTGGCACAATGCAGTCAGGCAAGTACCGTTACCCTAACCCAAACCAAACCCAGACTTACTTTACTCCACTGCATCCCACGCTTTACTCCACTGCATCCCACGCTTTACACCACTGCATCCCACGCTTTACTCCACTGCATCCCACGCTTTACTCCACTGCATCATCCCACGGTTTACACCACTACATCCCACGCTTTACACCACTGCATCCCACGCTTTACACCACTGCATCCCACGCTTTACTCCACTCCATCCCACGCTTTACTCCACTGCATCCCACGCTTTACTCCACTGCATCCCACGCTTTACACCTCTGCATTCCACGCTATCCCACGCTTTACTCCACTGCATCCCACGCTTTACACCACTGCATCATCCCATGATTTACACCACTGCATCATCCCACGCTTTACTCCACTGCATCATCCCATGCTTTACACCACTGCATCCCACGCTTTACACCACTGCATCCCATGCTTTACACCACTGCATCCCACGCTTTACTCCACTGCATCCCACGCTTTACACCACTGCATCATCCCACGCTTTACACCAAAGCATCCCACGCTTTACTCCACTGCATCCCACTGCATCCCACGCTTTACACCACTGCATCATCCCACGCTTTACTCCACTGCATCATCCCACGCTTTACTCCACTGCATCCCACACTTTAGTCCACTGCATCCCACGCTTTACACCACTGCACCCCACGCTTTACACCACTGCATCCCACGCTTTACTCCACTGCATCCCACGCTTTACACAACTGCATCCCACGCTTTACTCCACTGCACCCCACGCTTTACTCCACTGCATCCCACGCTTTACACAACTGCATCCCACGCTTTACACCACTGCATCCCACGCTTTACTCCACTGCATCCCACGCTTTACACCACTGCATCCCACGCTTTACACCACTGCATCCCACACTTTACACCACTGCATCCCACGCTTTACCCCACTGTTTTCCACGCTTTACTCCACTGCATCCCACACTTTACACCACTGCATCCCACGCTTTACTCCACTGCATCCCACGCTTTACTCCACTGCATCCCACGCTTTACACCACTGCATCCCACGCTTTACCCCACTGCATCCCATGTTTTACACCACCGCATCCCATGCTTTACACCACTGCATCCCATGCTTTACACCACTGCATCCCATGCTTTACACCACTGCATCCCACGCTTTACACCACTGCATCCACTTTACACCACTGCATCCCACACTTTACTCCACTGCACCCCACGCTTTACTCCACTGCATCCCACGCTTTACACCACTGCATCTCACGCTTTACTCCACTGCATCCCACGCTTTACACCACTGCATCCCACGCTTTACTCCACTGCATCCCACGCTTTACACCACTGCATCCCACGCTTTACTCCACTGTCTCTCTATCTGTTTGTTGGGGTTTTGTCTGAAATGAGGACTAATATATTTAACTATAGAGAGAGAGAGGCTATGGATCACTGAACTAAGAGTCTTCACATGTACTGAGAGGACAGGGACAGTCTGTGCTGGTCCAGATGCAGGATGACCCGTGTGAAGATCTCGTTCAGCTAGAGGTGTGTGTGCTCGAGCAGCGTGTGTCTCTGTGTGTGTGTGTGTGTGTGTGCACTGCAGATCCGTGTGTCAACGGCCTCGTGCAGCCCGGGGGAATTAATTAGAGCCAAAAACTGCAGCACAGCAATGAGACACACACACACACACACTGACATACACACTCACACATAGCTTATTCTGACCAACAATCACTGACTCACAGGCAGAATCCAACAGCAGAAGGTACATTTATAGATGCTATTGCTATATACTCACTCAACACATGATTGCCCTGCCCACATTCTCATCTGATTGGTTCACAGGAGCCAATCAGACGAGCTACAGACCAACATGTGATCACTGGTGAAGGTGTTCAGTCTTGAGTAATTATGGTTTGAATCGGGACCATTGTAATGTCAGTGAAGTCGGAATATGAGATCCTCTCCATCATGGAGGACACAACGCTGCGCTCTGATTGGTTCAAATGTCCTCAAACGAGTTTGATGCTGAAACTGAAGGAGATTCCTGACGACGGCACGTCTCTGAACACACACCCACTCCGATGAGCTTGTGTAATGCGTTCAACGTCTCAGCCTCATTCACACTTTCTTCTCTCTTTTTGATCTCTCTGAACATAAAAGGAAACGAGAAGAAGCGGAAAAAGAAAGAGTGAGTGAGCGAGTGTTGCTCTACATCACGGATGCTGGCGCTGCATTCTGGGAACTTTTAATTGGTGCTCGGATTCCACAGACGGACTGATACACACCTGGAGCTGATGCTGAGAGAACACTCTTACACACACACACACACACACACACACCCTACCCCTAAACCTACCCATCTCACACACACACCCTACCCTTAAACCTGCCCAACACACACACACACACACACACACACACACACACACACACACACACACACACGCACACACACACAGACAAACACACACACTACCCTTAAACCTACCCATCACACACACACACACACACACACACACCCTACTCTTAAACCTACCAATCTCACACACACACACACACACACACACAGAGAACCGCCACAATTTGGGTTCCTAATCATACCTAAATTGCTTGTTCGATTTTGTGCCGCTCTGCTGTCAGGATAATTAGTCCATAAAATCCTTGATTGTCTCACAGTAATTAAGAAGTCTGGAAACGCCGTACATTGATCAGAGGGAACTGAACCTCACCGGTGTCACTAGAGTTAACTAGCGTTAGTCAACAGTTCAGAGATCGACTGGTAAGATTATTCAGTGTTTCTGAAAGTAGTTTTGCTGCTAAAACAAACTGCTGCTGGAACAAATGGTTTTAAATGTACCACAACTGTAACAATCAGATGATCCTTATGAGTGTTTGCACACACTCACACATCTTAAGGATTTGTGAAGTTATCTGAACTATGCACAATTCCTGTGTAATCTGCACATACGTTTCACACCCTAAACAAACAAACTATATTGACTAATAGGAGCGTTGATATAGTGAATGAGTCATAATGATGCTTCATCATCCTCAGACTGTCATCATCTGAGCTGCTAAACAAGCGCTGCAGATTTATCCTCATCCATCAGGAATACTGATGCCTAGAGAGATGCTCTGGGTTACTCGTTTCAGAGTAAAACATGAGCACTGTTCAGCATCTCAGTTTCATGAAGAGGTTGAACATCACTGAAGAGTTGAACTGACATTCTGTTTCTAAACACTATGAGTTCTTCATCAGAATATGATTGGGTTATTTCCTGTGCTATTAACGGATCCGGAACAGATAAGGATTGCGGATATAAAGACAAAAGTCTAAACACAACATTAAATGCTCATTTTGTGATTTTGTCATCATCAACAAGGAGCTGATGATAGTCGATCTTACTTTTTCTTGGCTTTCTCTGCCACAACAATGGTGTTATACAAACACAAAGTTACAACAGCCACAGAAAAGTTAAAGTAACAAGAACTGGGACCAAGAGCCCAACTAAAGCAAACACTGATCACCACAATGGTGACTTAAAATGAAACATATCAACATCTAAACCTCATCTAAACAATGTAAGGAAATTACATTGATATAAACATGAGTTTTAATTTAATGCATCCTGAGTGTTTATTTGGTCCAGAAACAGTTTCTAAATGAGACCATAAATGATGTTGAAAATATGTCCACAATGGCCACATTTGAACTAGTTTTTAACCTTGTACGAAGGTTCAATGAACGTCTATATCGGACGTGCAGAACACGTCAAAAAAAGACGTCATAAAAACTTTAATTCTGACTCCTCAGTGGACGTCTTTTCAACGTCCGACTTTTGTGACAAAGACGTTGAAAAGACGTCTTTTGGACATCATGTTGTTTAGTGGGCAGTCTATCTAATGTTGGTCCACCAATAGATTTGAAATATTTTTGTAGTTTTGGCCAGATTACTAGTTTTGAATGAGTGATATGAAAGGTTTTCAGACCGAAATGAACGGGTCCAGATCGGATCCGCGGCGGGTGAGCTGCTTTATTTGCTATCTGGGATAGGCTGGAAATTGCAAGCAACATACATGGATTTAAAAAACAAAAAACGAATGACCCGCCCCAACCCGCCCCACAAATAAAGTGACAATTTCTTTACCCGCCCCAACCCGACCCGCGGGTTACGTGTCGACCCGCGCATCACTAATCTACACACATACAGAGCAGAGCGAGATATTAAGTGTTTCTGATCAAATATATCAAAGTAAAGTGAGTTTATGCTTAAAGAAGAATAAGAAGTGCTATGTTATGGGCCTGGAGGATCCTGTGACACACTCCTCTCTGATCACAGAACACTTCATGATCAAAACTCGGAAACAAGCTTTTTCTGTAAAGCTGCTTTGAAACAATATGTATTGTGAGCGTAGACGCCATCCTTCTTATGATGTGGCGAGTACATCAGGATTTATGGGAAGTGTTCCCGGTTCCGGCTGACCTAAACTATGCAGCCTAACATTGAGTTATAGAAGTCCACATTATTCCTGCGCTCCATAAATTATGGGAGTAACTTCCGCTAAGCTGTAAACAATCAGTGAAAGACTGGTTCTGTGAACGCAATACATTAAAAGTGTCAGAATGAGATGCCAGTAATCTACACACCCTTCAACCATCCAGCATTAAAAGGACATTTAAAAGTGACCAAATAACCCCAAAAGCGCGAGTCTTTGGTTAAATATCACTGTAGTAGGCTAATGTATATCTATATAACTTATGTTGCCTTAATCAAAAATGTTCATTAACTTCAGCATTACGTGTGTTTCAAAGAGACAGATTATAAATTGTATTTCCCTGTGAAAACAAACCTGGAAAGAGACGTGAGGATTTGAGGAGAATAACGAGAGATTCTTTGTGCATTCCAGTGAATTATTAATGGAATATCATCAACTGGCCGGAGTTTTGAGATCGCAATAGACGTGAAGGGCTATAATGCGTTAAGAGCTCGCTCAAGTACTGGGGAGCTAAACCATTTAGTGCTGTGTGAGCTGTAATCTGATTGGCTGAGGGGTATTTCATCAGTCTGTCTGGATACAGAATCACATTTACAAGGCGTCAGATTGATAATAATAATGCAAATGTGTGTTTGAGAACTAATGGTTGTGTTTTGTTAAAGAGATTTCCTTCAGATGAGTCTGATGTGGATTGTTCGCTGTGCTCATAAGTTTACACCCCTCACACAATCATTAAAAACATTATTACTGGGTCTGTGTAAGATGTTAGTAGCTCATTAGTGCTTTATAGGAACATTTTTGTACATTTACATTTTTTCATTTAGCTGACGCTTTTATCCAAAGCGACTTACAATTGCTATATTTCAGAGGTCACACACCTCTGGAGCAACTAGGGGTTAAGTGTCTTGCTCAGGGACACATTGGTGTCTCACGGTGGATTCGAACCCGGGTCTCTCACACCAAAGGCATGTGTCTTATCCACTGCGCCATCACCACCCCTTACTTAAAGTACTTAAAGTGTACATATTAGTGCCTGTTGGGAAACCTTCATGAAGGACACGAGTAAACAAAAGTAAAATAAAATGAAACCTGAAAACACACAAGCTAACTCAAAATATTAATAAAACTACAATACTATATAAATAATACTAAAAAACATCCATAAATGAGGGTTTTAGGTTCTTTAACTGATCTGAAATTCATTATTTTATAATTTCACACAGCATAAATTATTTTACTTTGCTAGAGAGAGTGTCACTATTTACACTCCATGACACCCAATAACAGATGTATGTAGTTCATACACAGAGATGATTCTAGAAGCTGCCGTCAGCGATTCACTGCTGAATCAACGAGAGTCGACTCGCCGTCACAGCGAGCGATTCACGGCTGAATCAACGAGAGTCGACTCGCCGTCACAGCGAGCGATTCACTGCTGAATCAATGAGAGAGTCGACTCGCCGTCAGAGCGAGCGATTCACTGCTGAATCAACGAGAGTCGACTCGCCGTCACAGCGAGCGATTCACGGCTGAATCAACGAGAGTCGACTCGCCGTCACAGCGAGCGATTCACTGCTGAATCAATGAGAGAGTCGACTCGCCGTCACAGCGAGCGATTCACTGCTGAATCAACGAGAGTCAACTCGCCGTCACAGCGAGCGATTCACGGCTGAATCAACGAGAGTCGACTCGCCGTCACAGCGAGCGATTCACTGCTGAATCAATGAGAGAGTCGACTCGCCGTCACAGCGAGCGATTCACTGCTGAACCAACGAGAGTCAACTCGCCGTCACAGGGAGCGATTCACTGCTGAATCAACGAGAGTTGACTCGCCGTCACAGCGAGCGATTCACTGCTGAATCAACGAGAGTCGACTCGCCATCACAGCGAGCGATTCACTG
Organism: Gila orcuttii; assembly: GCA_026230005.1. Classification (NCBI taxonomy): domain Eukaryota; kingdom Metazoa; phylum Chordata; class Actinopteri; order Cypriniformes; family Leuciscidae; genus Gila; species Gila orcuttii. Next base: position 924,918 of record JAPDVR010000001.1, on the reverse strand, counting down.
CTGAATCAATGAGAGAGTCAACTCGCAGTCACAGCGAGCGATTCACTGCTGAATCAACAAGAGAGTCAACTCGCCGTCACAGCGAGCGATTCACTGCTGAATCAACAAGAGTCGAATCGCCATCACAGCGAGCGATTCACTGCTGAGTCAACAAGAGAGTCAACTCGCAGTCACAGCGAGCGATTCACTGCTGAATCAGCGAGAGTCGACTCGCCGTCACAGCGAGCGATTCACTGCTGAATCAACGAGAGAGTCGACTAGCCGTCACAGCGACCGATTCACTGCTGAATCAACGAGAGTCAACTCCCCGTCACAGCGAGCGATTCACTGCTGAATCAATGAGAGAGTCGACTCGCCGTCACAGCGAGCGATTCACTGCTGAATCAGCGAGAGTCAACTCGCCATCACAGCGAGCGATTCATTGCTGAATCAACGAGAGTCGACTCGCAGTCACAGCGAGCGATTCACTGCTGAATCAATGAGAGAGTCGACTCGCCGTCACAGCGAGCGATTCACTGCTGAATCAGCGAGAGTCGACTCGCCATCACAGCGAGCGATTCATTGCTGAATCAACTCGCCGTCACAGCGAGCGATTCACTGCTGAATCAACGAGAGAGTCGACTAGCCGTCACAGCGACTTTATCCAAAGCGACTTACAATTGCTATATTTCAGAGGTCACACACCTCTGGAGCAACTAGGGGTTAAGTGTCTTGCTCAGGGACACATTGGTGTCTCACGGTGGATTCGAACCCGGGTCTCTCACACCAAAGGCATGTGTCTTATCCACTGCGCCATCACCACCCCTTACTTAAAGTACTTAAAGTGTACATATTAGTGCCTGTTGGGAAACCTTCATGAAGGACACGAGTAAACAAAAGTAAAATAAAATGAAACCTGAAAACACACAAGCTAACTCAAAATATTAATAAAACTACAATACTATATAAATAATACTAAAAAACATCCATAAATGAGGGTTTTAGGTTCTTTAACTGATCTGAAATTCATTATTTTATAATTTCACACAGCATAAATTATTTTACTTTGCTAGAGAGAGTGTCACTATTTACACTCCATGACACCCAATAACAGATGTATGTAGTTCATACACAGAGATGATTCTAGAAGCTGCCGTCAGCGATTCACTGCTGAATCAACGAGAGTCGACTCGCCGTCACAGCGAGCGATTCACGGCTGAATCAACGAGAGTCGACTCGCCGTCACAGCGAGCGATTCACTGCTGAATCAATGAGAGAGTCGACTCGCCGTCACAGCGAGCGATTCACTGCTGAATCAACGAGAGTCGACTCGCCGTCACAGCGAGCGATTCACGGCTGAATCAACGAGAGTCGACTCGCCGTCACAGCGAGCGACTCACTGCTGAATCAATGAGAGAGTCGACTCGCCGTCACAGCGAGCGATTCACTGCTGAATCAACGAGAGTCAACTCGCCGTCACAGCGAGCGATTCACGGCTGAATCAACGAGAGTCGACTCGCCGTCACAGCGAGCGATTCACTGCTGAATCAATGAGAGAGTCGACTCGCCGTCACAGCGAGCGATTCACTGCTGAACCAACGAGAGTCAACTCGCCGTCACAGCGAGCGATTCACTGCTGAATCAACGAGAGTTGACTCGCCGTCACAGCGAGCGATTCACGGCTGAATCAACGAGAGTCGACTCGCCGTCACAGCGAGCGATTCACGGCTGAATCAACGAGAGTCGACTCGCCGTCACAGCGAGCGATTCACTGCTGAATCAATGAGAGAGTCGACTCGCCGTCACAGCGAGCGATTCACTGCTGAATCAACGAGAGTCGACTCGCCGTCACAGCAAGCGATTCACGGCTGAATCAACGAGAGTCGACTCGCCGTCACAGCGAGCGATTCACTGCTGAATCAATGAGAGAGTCGACTCGCCGTCACAGCGAGCGATTCACTGCTGAATCAACGAGAGTCGACTCGCCGTCACAGCGAGCGATTCACGGCTGAATCAACGAGAGTCGACTCGCCGTCACAGCGAGCGATTCACTGCTGAATCAATGAGAGAGTCGACTCGCCGTCACAGCGAGCGATTCACTGCTGAATCAACGAGAGTCGACTCGCCGTCACAGCGAGCGATTCACGGCTGAATCAACGAGAGTCGACTCGCCGTCACAGCGAGCGATTCACTGCTGAATCAATGAGAGAGTCGACTCGCCGTCACAGCGAGCGATTCACTGCTGAATCAACGAGAGAGTCGACTAGCCGTCACAGCGAGCGATTCACTGCTGAACCAACGAGAGTCAACTCGCCGTCACAGCGAGCGATTCACTGCTGAATCAACAAGAGTTGACTCGCCGTCACAGCGAGCGATTCACTGCTGAATCAACGAGAGTCGACTCGCCATCACAGCGAGCGATTCACTGCTGAATCAATG
>JAPDVR010000001.1:875000-917500 GCA_026230005.1 Gila orcuttii | reverse complement strand
CATCAGTCTGAACGAGACAATCAGGTGTGTGTGTGTGTGTGTGGACATCAGTCTGAACGAGATAATCAGGTGTGTGTGTGTGTGTGTGTGTGGACATCAGTCTGAACGAGATAATCAGGTGTGTGTGTGTGTGTAGACATCAGTCTTAACGAGATAATCAGGTGTGTGTGTGTAGACATCAGTATGTACGAGATAATCAGGTGTGTGTGTGTGTGTGTAGACATCAGTCTGAACGAGATAATCAGGTGTGTGTGTGTGTGTAGACATCAGTCTGAACGAGGTAATCAGGTGTGTGTGTGTGTAGACATCAGTCTGAACAAGATAATCAGGTGTGTGTGTGTGTGTGTGTTTGTGTGTAGACATCAGTCTGAACGAGACAATCAGGTGTGTGTGTGTGTGTGTGTGTGGACATCAGTCTGAACGAGATAATCAGGTGTGTGTGTGTGTGTGTAGACATCAGTCTGAACGAGATAATCAGGTGTGTGTGTGTGTGTGTGTGTGTGTGTGTAGACATCAGTCTGAACGAGATAATCAGGTGTAGTCTGGAGACGACAGATTCAATCAGAAACACACACCATCAATCACGACTCTCTCCACCGGCGTCTGTTCATTAATCAATGTAAATAAACAGAGGAACAGAAGAACCGTTGTCCTCTAAACCGAACACCTGCCAACAGCCGTGAATTTACCAGCCAGAAACAGATTAACCCTTATTAAAGCTGCAGAAGTGACTCAGACTCGAGCAGCGAGTGCTCCTCGACACATTCACTGTGTTTGATCACTGTGTTTAAAGGAGAGCATGTCTGAGAAAACACACAGATGTGTCTAATATCTTCACACACTCTTTCAAACAGCAGGAGCGTTAAATACCCCTGACTATCATGATCAATAACCATCAATACTGAACCAGAGACACACACTCCTTCATCAACATGGAGAAATAAGGACATCAACAGCATCCAGACGTTTCTATCCTCACATCGACAGATCAATCCTGTTCTCTTCAGCAGAATAAGAGCATCTTCAGCTTCAAGGGAAGAACATCACCTGACCGTCAGTCACATGATCACAGTCGCATCAGTCACATGATCACAGTCACATGATCACAGTCGCATCAGTCACATGATCACAGTCACATGATCACAGTCCCATCAGTCACATGATCAGTCACATGATCACAGTCACATGATCACAGTCCCATCAGTCACATGACCACAGTCGCATCAGTCACATGATCAGTCACATGATCACAGTCGCATCAGTCACATGATCAGTCAAATGATCACAGTCGCATCAGTCACATGATCACAGTCGCATCAGTCACATGATCACAGTCGCATCAAACACATGATCACAGTCGCATCAGTCACATGATCACAGTCTCATCAGTCACATGATCACAGTCGCATCAGTCACATGATCACAGTCACATGATCAGTCACATCAGTCACATGATCACAGTCGCATCAGTCACATGATCACAGTCTCATCAGTCACATGATCACAGTCGCATCAGTCACATGATCAAAGTCACATGATCAGTCACATCAGTCACATGATCACAGTCGCATCAGTCACATGAACACAGTCCCATCAGTCACATGATCAAAGTCGCATCAGTCACATGATCACAGTCGCATCAGTCACATGATTACAGTCGCATCAGTCACATGATCACAGTCTCATCAGTCGCATGATCACAGTCGCATCAGTCACATGATCACAGTCCCATCAGTTACATGATCAGTCGCATCAGTCACATGATCACAGTCCCATCAGTCACATGATCACAGTCACATGATCACAGTCACATCAGTCACATGATCACAGTCACATCAGTCACATGATCACAGTCACATGATCACAGTCACATCAGTCACATGATCACAGTCGCATCAGTCACATGACCACAGTCACATGATCACAGTCACATCAGTCACATGATCACAGTCGCATGATCACAGTCGCATCAGTCACATGATCACAGTCGCATCAGTCACATGATCACAGTCGCATCAGTCACATGATCACAGTTGCATCAGTCACATGATCACAGTCTCATCAGTCACATGATCACAGTCGCATCAGTCACATGATCAGTCACATGATCAGTCACATCAGTCACATGATCACAGTCGCATCAGTCACATGATCACAGTCGCATCAGTCACATGATCACAGTCTCATCAGTCACATGATCACAGTCGCATCAGTCACATGATCAAAGTCACATGATCAGTCACATCAGTCACATGATCACAGTCGCATCAGTCACATGAACACAGTCCCATCAGTCACATGATCAAAGTCGCATCAGTCGCATGATCACAGTCGCATCAGTCACATGATTACAGTCGCATCAGTCACATGATCACAGTCTCATCAGTCACATGATTACAGTCGCATCAGTCACATGATCACAGTCTCATCAGTCGCATGATCACAGTCGCATCAGTCACATGATCACAGTCACATGATCAGTCACATCAGTCACATGATCAAAGTCGCATCAGTCACATGATCACAGTCCCATCAGTCACATGATCACAGTCACATGATCACAGTCGCATCAGTCACATGATCACAGTCCCATCAGTCACATGATCACAGTCGCATCAGTCACATGATCACAGTCCCATCAGTCACATGATCACAGTCACATGATCACAGTCACATCAGTCACATGATCACAGTCACATCAGTCACATGATCACAGTCACATGATCACAGTCACATCAGTCACATGATCACAGTCGCATCAGTCACATGACCACAGTCACATGATCACAGTCACATCAGTCGCATGATCACAGTCGCATCAGTCACATGATCATAGTCACATCAGTCACATGATCACAGTCGCATCAGTCACATGATCACAATCACATGATCACAGTCACATCAGTCACATGATCACAGTCGCATCAGTCACATGATCACAGTCACATCAGTCACATGATCACAGTCGCATCAGTCACATGATCACAGTCACATCAGTCACATGATCACAGTCGCATCAGTCACATGATCACAGTCGCATCTGTCACATGATCACAGTCACATCAGTCACATGATCAGTCACATGATCACAGTCACATCAGTCACATGATCACAGTCACATGATCACAGTTGCATCAGTCACATGCTCACAGTCACATCAGTCACATGATCACAGTCACATCAGTCACATGATCACAGTCACATGATCAATGACATGATCACAGTCACATGATCACAGTCACATGACCAATGACACACGTTCACTGACATTAGATGGATCATCTAGACACAGAGCACAACATATAGATAGACAGATAGACAGACAGATAGATAGATAGATAGATAGATAGATAGATAGATAGATAGATAGATAGATAGATAGATAGATAGATAGATAGATAGATAGATAGATCTAACAATATAAAACAATACAGGAACACTTCATTCAAAAGAATGTAAGTTTAAATCATACAAATATGTGCTCAAAAATCACCTCATCTGGGGCCTCATTTATAAAACTGTGTGTAGGATCCTTACTAAAAGTGTACGTGCGCCCGAAAGCCAAAAATGGCATACGCAAACAAATATTCAGACTTATAAAACCGTGCGTACGTCAGAACCTGCGCAGAATTCACTTTATAAATCCCAGTCAGTGGATGATTGTGCGCACATGCGTCTCCTCCCCGAAACAACCATATATGAGCTTACAACGCCTAGTTTTACTATGCATATCCTCATCTGCATATCATTTGCCTATGATTATTCATCCAAGTGATAACATGTTTAACGGTACAAGACATTAGGAAAATATGAAATGCGGATGTGCTGTCACATTAGTTACATTAATAAAAATCCTTTAGTAGCCTGCCTTGTTTTTGAATAAATAAATCAAATAGTGTAAAATACATTTCAGAGATAGTTTTTCTCAATCTTTTCCACTGGCCAAAGAGTATTTTTAATTGATTTATATTTTTAATGGAAACAGATAGACCTTATTGGGCATTATTTGCACAAAACTATTTTCTCAGACAATCTGCTATTATCATGAGAAGCAATTATCTCTGTAGTTAAACATTAAAACACAGCATGCCAGAGGAAAAGTGTTTGAAAGCATTGCAACCACAACAAATATATATATTTATTGAATATAATTTTTTTTGTAACTTCTCAGTAATGATTTCATGTAATTTAAGTGTTTAACTCCATTAATGAGAATGGCATATTTAATCTTAATGTTTATATCAGAAGTAAAACATAGTTTAAATCATTCTTTTTTAAACTGTTATTGTGAACATGCACTGTATTTATGATTAGGACTTATAATGAAGATTTATGGTTTTAGATAGGCTGCGTCAGTTTCACTAAACGGCCCAACGCGCTCACTGGCGCGGACATTTAAGAAGGGATGGATGTTTGCTTCATATTTGTATTATCTTTCTGTATAATTTTCTTTAGATTTTCTGTCTAAAAGTGACCAAAAAGACATGTAACTCCAGCTCACCATCGGTGTCGCCAAACTGCTCCATCTCCAAAACGTTCGTACGCATGGGTCAGAGTTTCCGTGCAGGTGCGCAAATTTTCCCGTCAAGTTTGTTTTTATAAATCCCAACTTATGTGTCGGAAGTGGCGTACGCCTCTTTCAGGGCCTGTTTTGGGTGTACGCAACGGTTATAAATGAGGCCCCAGAACATCTGTATCACAGAATGACACGCCTGAAACATGTGACCATCGTCATCTGACCATTGTCATGTGACCAACACGAAACCCTCTGAAATACCGATCAAGCGGACCATCTGCGGATACGAGCACAATATTCCTAACTCACTGGAGGTAAACGGAGGCCTAACACATGGTAATCACACACACACACACACACACACACACTGGCACACAGCAGAGGATGATGAAATATCTCCCATGATGCCCACAGAGAGGCCGGCTCCATATGGACTTGCATCAGCAAACACTGCAGAAACAGAAACAGAAACAGCGCCCAAGGACACAAGCAGCAACCCCCCCCCCCCCCCCCCCACACACACACACACACACTGACAGACAGAAGCTCGACACAGCCAGAGTCCAGCCACACAAACACACACACACTCACACACACACACACACACACATACACACACTGTACTGGAGAATCACCAACAGCTGCCGTTCACTGTTTTCTCACGAGGGCAAACCGACCCAGCTGAGAGTCGCGGACAGGGAACGTTCTCACAATGTTCTCTCACAGTTACGCACTAACATTGTATTGTTTTGTTAACATGTCTTTGTTAGCTGGGATCTGTTCAGTTCAAACCCTGATGTGAACGAGATCTGAGAGATGTGACGTTCTGCTAACCATCATGTTCTACTGACGAAAGAACATCACAGGGCTCTGAGGGTGAGACTGTGAAGGAAGGGACGCCTGCGGTCAGACATGAACCAGTGTTAGCGTTAGCACCCGCTGAACTGGAAACCAGCATCACCCGAGAAGGTTCAGCGCGGGGTCAGTGATTCCAGCGTGTTTATGAAGAACAGACACTTCAAACGTTTCTGAGAAACTTCCAGATGAAAAAATCTCAGAGAATTAACATTTTTTGTTTCTCTCTTCTTGTGTTTGTTCTCCCCGAGGCTCATGCTGAACGTTCACCCTGAGCTGTCAGACTAGGGTTCCACGGGATGTCTCTACATTAATTATGCAAACGAAGATGCAAGAGAACTGCAATCTAATCTCACATGCAGAGGCTGTTTGCGAGCAAGTCATTGAACACGACTGGAATGAAGCGGGTCGGTAAACCGTCATCATCTAGACTCGATCAAACGGAGAACAAGTAAGGCATGATGTACATCCATCCGTTTGTTATCTCAGAATAAACCCGACAGAGTGATCAGGATCAGGTCTTCATCAGCCTGAAGGGGTTTAATCTGAGATAACACACACACTCACAAACACACACACACACACACACACACACACACACACACACCTGAAGGGGTTTAATCTGAGATCACTCTCACACTCACAAACACACACACACACACACACACACACACACACACACACACACACACACACACACACCTGAAGGGGTTTAATCTGAGATCACTCACACACACACACACACACACCTGAAGGGGTTTATTCTGAGATCACTCATACACACACACACACACACACACACACACACACACCTGAAGGGGGTTTAATCTGACATCACTCACACACACACACACACACACACACACACTTGAAGGGGGTTTATTCTGAGATAACAACCGGCTGGATGTACATTATCCCGCTTATAACACGGATACTTGCCACATTAGTAAATAATTAGACACAAAATATTGTTCTGAGTTGAAATATTTGATTAGGTCTTTAAACGTAAAGCTTCCGCGGAGAGAGCAGTTTCAGCGGCAAGATCAAACTAGACAAACATTTAAGAGATACGGTATACAGTCAGAACACTTATTACACAGCATTTCACCACATAAATAATTATGGGGATAAGAGATATTTATTTCAGATTAAACTGTTTTAAAATTGTACCTTTTTGTATCTTATAATCCAACAGTGTACAAAACAATAGCCACAAAATGGCCGCCGCTGCGTTTGTATGAAACGAGAGAGCGAGTCCACGATACTGGATGGTATAATTAAATAACTGTACACAAAATATTGATTTGACAAAGTTTTAGTATTTTATTAGCTCACCAAAAGCAAAACTTCCACGAAGAAAAAACTTTCCTTCTGTGCGAGTGTATAGCGCTGCTGACTTCAGTGACCCGGATGAGCCTGGGTTTCTGTTTTCAGAGGTTGTTAACTGGGAATAATATACCGCTGGATGGCGCAATTGACCAATCAGAATCAAGTATTCCACAGAGCCGTGTAATAAGAGCTGAGAACCAATCATCACCAACACAGACAGCATTCAGGACGACTGACGACCTCACTGTGCCAGGACCACATTAACACCAGACTGAAACCCAACGGAATAAGTGAGGAGAGAAAGAGTGAGAGACTCAACGAGTCAGACATCTCAGAGTGAAGCTCAATCAGACAAACGCTGATTACAGGAGTCTCTACTCATACATGAACTGTCAGGCTCTCTACAGATTCCACAGCTCAATGTGCAGCACAAAGAACGAGTATTCCTTATATAAATCTGGATTTATAGCCTTGCCCCAGAATCCGCCGTCTCTGAGCTCACTGAAGTCTAGTTTTCACAATGTCACTGATATTCCAGCATACCTTCATTCACTGGTGAACGAGCCTGTGGCCTCCACCATCATTTACTGAGACAAAACTAAACTGAGATTCCAGTAGTTCAAACTCATTATTTTAGTTCAAACTCACTCCTACTCATTCCTGTAGTTCAAACTCATTCTTACTCATTCCTGAAGTTCTAACTCATTCTTGTAGATCAAACTCATTCCTACTCATTCCTGTAGTTCAAACTCATTCTTACTCATTCCTGAAGTTCAAACTCATTCTTGTAGTTCAAACTCATTCTTGAAGTTCAAACTCATTCTTGTACTTCAAACTCATTCTTACTCATTCCTGAAGTTCAAACTCATTCTTGTAGTTCAAACTTATTCTTACTCATTCCTGAAGTTCAAACTCATTCTTGTAGATCAAACTAATTCCTACTCAGTCATGTAGTTCAAACTCATTCTTACTCATTCATGAAGTTCAAACTCATTCCTGTACTTCAAACTCATTCTTACTCATTCCTGAATTTCAAACTCATTCTTGTAGTTCAAACTCATTATTGTAGTTCAAACTCATTCCTGTAGTTCAAACTCATTCTTGTAGTTCAAACTCACTCCTACTCATTCCTATAGTTTAAACTCATTCTTAGTCATTCCTGAAGTTCAAACTCATTCTTGTAGTTCAAACTCATTCCTGAAGTTCAAACTCATTCCTGAAGTTCAAACTCATTCCTGAAGTTCAAACTCATTCTTGTAGTTCAATCTCATTATTGTACTTCAAACTCATTCTTACTCATTCCTGAAGTTCAAACTCATTCTTGTAGTTCAAACTTATTCTTACTCATTCCTGAAGTTCAAACTCATTCTTGTAGATCAAACTAATTCCTACTCAGTCATGTAGTTCAAACTCATTCTTACTCATTCATGAAGTTCAAACTCATTCCTGTACTTCAAACTCATTCTTACTCATTCCTGAATTTCAAACTCATTCTTGTAGTTCAAACTCATTATTGTAGTTCAAACTCATTCCTGTAGTTCAAACTCATTCTTGTAGTTCAAACTCACTCCTACTCATTCCTATAGTTTAAACTCATTCTTAGTCATTCCTGAAGTTCAAACTCATTCTTGTAGTTCAAACTCATTCCTGAAGTTCAAACTCATTCCTGAAGTTCAAACTCATTCTTGTAGTTCAATCTCATTATTGTAGTTCAAACTCATTCCAGTAGTTCAAACTCATTCCTACTCGTTCCTGTAGTTCAAACTCATTCTTGTATTTCAAACTCACTCCTACTCATTCCTATAGCGCAAACTCATTCTTACTCATTCCTGAAGTTCAAACTCATTCTTGTAGTTCAAACTCATTACTGTAATTCAAACTTATTCCTGTAGATAAAACTCATTCCTACTCATTTCTCTAGTTCAAACTCATTCCAGTAGTTCAAACTCATTCCTACTCATTACTGTAGTTCACACTAATTATTGTAGTTCAAACTCACTCCTACTCATTCCTATAGTTTAAACTCATTCTTAGTCATTCCTGAAATTCAAACTCATTCTTGTAGTTCAAACTCATTCCTGAAGTTCAAATTCATTCCAGTAGTTCAAACTCATTCCTACTCATTCCTGTAGTTCAAACTAATTATTGTAGTTCAAACTCACTCCTACTCATTCCTATAGTTTAAACTCATTCTTACTCATTCCTGAAGTTCAAACTCATTGTTGTAGTTCAAACTCATTCCTGAAGTTCAAACTCATTGTTGTAGTTCAAACTCATTCTTACTCATTCCTGAAGTTCAAACTCATTGTTGTAGTTCAAACTCATTCTTACTCATTCCTGAAGTTCAAACTCATTCTTGTAGTTAAAACTCATTCCTGTAGTTCAAACTCATTCTTACTCATTCCTGAAGTTCAAACTCATTCTTGCAGTTCAAACTCATTCCTGTAGTTCAAACTCATTATTGTAATTCAAACTCATTCTAGTAGTTCAAACTCATTCTAGTAGTTCAAACTCATTATTGTAGTTCAAACTCATTGCTATTCATTCTTGTAGTTCAAACTCATTATTGTAGTTCAAACTCATTCCTACTCTTTCCTGTAATTCAAACTCATTCCTACTCATTCCTGTAGTTCAAACTCATTCTTGTAGTTCAAACTCATTATTGTAGTTCAAACTCATTATTGTTGTGCAAACTCATTATTGTATTTCAAACTCATTCTTGTAGTTCAAACTCATTCTTGAAGTTTACATTTACATTTATTCATTTAGCTGACGCTTTTATCCAAAGCGACTTACAATTGCTATATATGTCAGAGGTTGCACGCCTCTGGAGCAACTAGGGGTTAAGTGTCTTGCTCAGGGACACATAGATGTCTCACAGTGGATTCGAACCCAGGTCTCTCACACCAAAGGCATGTGTCTTATCCACTGCACCATCACCACCCATTCAAACTCATTCTTGTAGTTCAAACTCATTCTTGTAGTTCAAACTCATTCTTGAAGTTCAAAGTCATTCTTGAAGTTCAAACTCATTCCTACTTATTCCTGTAATTCAAACTCATTCCTACTCATTTCTGAAGTTCAAACTCATTCCTGTAGTTCAAACTCATTCTTACTCATTCCTGAAGTTCAAACTCATTCTTGAAGTTCAAACTCATTCTTACTCATTCCTGAGGTTCAAACTCATTCTTGTAGTTCAAACTCATTCCTGTAGTTCAAACTCATTCTTACTCATTCCTGAAGTTCAAACTCATTCTTGCAGTTCAAACTCATTCCTGTAGTTCAAACTCATTATTGTAATTCGAACTCATTCTAGTAGTTCAAACTCATTATTGTAGTTCAAACTCATTCTAGTAGTTCAAATTCATTATTGTAGTTCAAACTCATTGCTATTCATTCTTGTAGTTCAAACTCATTATTGTAGTTCAAACTCATTCCTACGAATTCCTGTAGTTCAAACTCATTCCTACTCATTTCTGAAGTTCAAACTCATTCTAGTAGTTTAAACTCATTCCTGTAGTTCAAACTCATTCTAGTAGTTCAAACTCATTCCTACTCATTCTAGTAGTTAATACTCATTCCTACTCATTCCTCTAGTTCAAACTCATTATTGTAGTTCAAACTCATTCTTGTAGTTTAAACTCATGCCTGTAGTTCAAACTCATTCTTGTAGTTCAAACTCATTCCTACTCATTCCTGTAGTTCAAACAGAGCAACGGCAAGGTAATTGGTTCAATTCCACGAAAACCAAAGAAAAAGTACATTTACCTTAAATGCAATAGAAGTTTCTTTGAATGAAAGTGTCTGTCTGCTAAAATGCATAAATGTAAATATATTCAAGAATCGCATATACTCAACCCGAGTTTGAGTCCCGAACTTTCCCGATCCCGGAACCCTCTCTCTTCCACTCCTTGTGAGTTCTCTATACTATCCTCTCTTGATAAAGGCAAAAATCCCCAAAATAATAAGTCTTTAAAATAAAACAGTACCGCCACGCTGGCACCTACCGTGACTTCCCCGCGTCAGGAAGGGCATCCGGTTGATAGCGATGGGAACGGTGCCGTGTTTATTATGGAAATGGTGAACGTGATGCGTTGTGCTCAGACTGGACGATACTCTAGCCGAGACCGCCGGGCCCGGGAAGGCGAGTAATGCCAGGGACAGAACCAGTTTCCATAGACCCGACACACTGGTCCAGAAGACCTTGAGCGCCGGGGCTCGTGGGTAAAACACTAATCCACTGCTCAGAAGCAAAGCGGAAGAGAAAGGGGGTGGGGCTTCCATGCCACGCCTCCTCACGTGACACAAACAGGAAGACATGTCAGGCCAAGCCGGTATCCATGGTTTCTAGATTCCCGTAGCTGGGAAAAATGCCTCAATCATGAACTGCAAACAGAAAATACCTTCGGGGATTAATTTCCACAAAGCAATCCAAAGATGAGGTCGACCAACCTTTGAAAACCAAAAAAGGATGAGGAAAACTGTGCATGTGGAGCAGTAATAATCACCCAAAACTAATAAACTAAACCAAACCTCTCGTTAGATCTACATCTAGAATGCAAGCCGAACGAAAAGCCTCCACCAAACGGGTTGATCCTCAAGTTTGCTGAGAGCTTGCAGAGGTTATCCATCTAAAGTCCAGAACGCTAGTGCCGAGACACACCATCCTGGAAAAACTCAAACGCAAGGATAAATCGGACAAAACAAAACAAAACAAGTGAAAGAAAAACAGGGAACGGGAGGAGAAACGAGATGCGATGGATGATCAAACCTCAGGAGATGAGCAGAAAGCTCAGAGACGTGAGCTGAAACCAGAGACCAGACAGAATAAATCAAGCTCTCGGGACGGGAAGAGCAAAACAACGATCCGGCGAATCCTACGATCCCGAGGTCTGATTAGGTCTCCATTCATGCTCATTCCCGGGATTCTGCGGCGTTGCTTTGGAGAGAGAAGGTCTAACGCTAATGAAACGGGAGCATCACAGTCTCGTCCTCTTGCAGAACGCAGATCTATCCGTTAGTGACGGCAGTGACATGCGCGAGAGAGAGTGTGTGTGTGTGTGTGTGTGTGTGAGAGAGAGAGAGAGAGAGAGAGAGAGAGATGTGGCAGTGCTGAAGCTGGCGAGACACTCCGCTCGTGTGAAAGCAAAGCCTGAGACTGAGAGAGAACGAGCGAGACACAGCTGCGGACACACACACACACACACACACACAGAAAGAGAGAGAGAGACGGAGGATGGTGGGAGGGAGCGAGGGAGCGAGGGAGGGAGGCGCTCAGGGAAACACACGCTGGTACTGGTTTCTACACTCGATGGCTAATTTAGTCTCAGTATAAACCTCGTTTATAAGCATGTATTGGATGTTTCACATGGAACGAGTCACACACTCTAACATCTCAGCTGTGACGACACACACACACACACACACACAGATTTTCTGAGGTTTTCTCATCTAGATGCTCACTGGACATCAAAGGTCTCCTTTAGGCCTGATTTAGTTTCTACAAAGGGATTTAAGAATCTGAAACCATAGTATTATATAACTAACAATGAAGAACTCACAGTTTTAAACACAAGATGAATGTACCACTATGACAGAGAGGAAGATTAGACGTTAGACGTACAAAACAGACGCATCCTTGAGCTTGAATCAGACTTAGAATCAGTTTGAATCAGTGAATCGTTCAGAGCCATTAGTGACCAAGCGAACAAAAATATGTCCTAAGGTCATTTTGCTAACGTTCCCGTTGAATTATGAAATCAATATTTTTGAAAGCTCTCTGAACGTTCTAAACAATCCATTTTTTAAAACATTTTAAAATTATTTTTTCATGGTTCATTTGTTACAGTATTTATTAATATTTGTTAATTTTAGTTAATAAAAATACACATCTTCATTGTTTGTTCATGTTAGTTCACAGTGCAATAACTAATGTGAACAAAAACAACCTTTGACTTTAGTTCATCTTGACCTGCCAAAGCCAGGAGCTATTCTGGGATTTCTTGGGTGTACAGGAACAAACCATTTCATTTGAAAAAAGATAATTACACGGAGACAAACATCAGCTAAAAATAAAGAGACTGCTGATTATAAATATGTAAATATGAAGCTGTAAAGAAGCATCATGATGCGAGCGAGTAGGAGGACGACACGCGCTCAGATCAACCAGAAGAGGCTTCGTTAGACACTTCTGATGCAAATGAATCGGAATATGATTCCACACGACACTGATGATGTAGAGAGAGAGAGATTCACACCTCTAATCTGGACCCGCCTCCGGTCACTCACCTGCGTCCCAGTGCAGCAAACAGAGCTAACACGATTACACACACCTGATCTAAACGCCCGTCCCGTTCCATTACACACTCCGCCGAGACACACACACTTATCGCATCTGACCGAGAAACTCTCATGACCACAGTCACGGCAACTCCACGTCAGAGGATGCTTCAATAAGACTCACAGCAGCCAATACACCTATGATATTTCAACCATAGAATAATCTTATTTTAGACAAAAACAGTGTGAGCAGAAAAATAATTACAATAACAGAAATTATTTCTGCATTTTGTAACTGTTTAACACAAAAAATATTTATTACATTTATTTTTATACATTTTTACAAATGAGGAAGAGGACAACCCCGAAAGGAGGTCGTGTCCCAAAAAAAATCGCACTCACACATTCAAATTCAAACACACACACACACAGACAGACACACACAATCACGCGCACACAAACACCAAACTCTTAAAATCATAAGACTCATGTATAACTTTCTCTCTCTGCAGCAAACACGATTCATTACCAGAGCATCTGGCAAAAAGCGATTATTTTCAAGAAATTAACCTTCTGATTCCCTTCATTTACTAATCAGAGACTTAAAACGCATCTCATTTATGAGGCCATTTGAAGAAACACAAACAATTGTGACTATTTTTCTCCTCATTAACTGTGTTTCTTAAAATAGACTCATAAAGATGTTTATTATCCACATTTCATCTTGAAGTTTTCATAAGCACTTCTGGAGTTTCCACACTCAGAATACCAGGGTAAGAAGCACATGACTGTTACCTCATCAGTGTCATTAGTGAAGTCCACCACGAGTCATTAGTACTGCTGCTCATGACGACTTGATCACATCTCTGAAACTAAGTATGAAACTTCAGTGTGTCCTGCAGTATGTCAGAGACAACACCCTAGCAACTGCATAGCAACACCCTAGAATCCCCCCAGAACAACAGAAACTGCTTAGCAACACCCTAGAATCCATCCAGAACACCATAGTAACTACATAGAAACACCTTAGCACTCAACCAGAACAACAGAAACTGCATAGCAACACCCTAGAATCCATCCAGAAAACCCTAGCAACTGCACCCCAGCAACCACCCAGAATACCCTAGCAACTGCATAGCAACGCCCTAGCAACCACCCAGAAGCCCCTGGTGTAGTATCGGTGTGTTTTACCAACCTCGATCTCAGGGTGTGTTCATGAAGCTGTTTGTGAAGCGGTCAGACAGTGAGTCTGAGCACATGATGGTTTGATGAAGCTTGTTCGGTGGTTTCACATGAAAAACCACAAGAAGCTTTCACTGCCTCAGCCTCAAACACCGATCAAGTGTTCACAGTGAAGCTCAGCAATCCAGCATGTCTCCATTTAGTCAGCTGCAAATATGGCTTGACCTCAAAAAAATTCTAACAAAAGGTTTCTCAGTGGTTTACCGTAGTATCAGATGTACTTAAAAACATACTAAAAGTTTACCAAAGTTTGACTCCAAGAAAGGCCCCATTTTCAAAATGGCGGCCGTCAGGTCCTTAAAATGACCATTACTCATTTGTATTCCTCCTAGACCAGGAATACTGGTGCCTGATTTTGGCCATGTAATATTATAATTATCATATTTGCATGGTAGATAAGTGATTTCAAGTACAATTATATATTAAAGCAATTGGTTACAAGCATATTTATTTGAAAAACAAATACAATTTCCCTAAAGTAATTGCATATTTCTCCTCTCCCATATCGTTTTGCCTGGTGTTGGTGGTTTCTGTGGTTTATAACCATTCTTTTGATTCCAATAAAGGATGAATTCATTAGAACTGTGTGGTACTGTAAAATTAGTCAAAACAGGGCTGCCACGTGAAGGCTCAGTACCGCTAACCCCTTTTATTTTTTTTGTATTTTATTTTTTTTATACTTTTTATAATGCGTTTTTTTTTTTTTTTTTGCCTTTTTGTTTTTTTATATATTTTTTAATACTTTTCTTATTTATACATATCTTTTTCTATTTTATTCAGTTGTTTTCTCTTACTCTGGTTTAATTTTTATACTTTTTTTTGTACTGTGACCTACACTAGATTTACCATTAGTCGTCACACTCTTCCTCCCATAGAAGTTGATTATAGTGATTCTCACAATTCCCAACTTGACATGGTCCACAAGCAGGCATGCATGGTAGACCATGCTTTCTGGGGCTGCTGTCTTACTGGTCATAACTGGCAGGAACCGGTTGTCCACCAGTTTCCATCCCCAATCCACTGTGTTCATGTCACCTTCCTTTCCAATCCACACCATGATCTGGAAGTAAACTCTTTGGCAGTGGTATTTGGTTGAGGACTCAGTTGGAGGCAGACGTTCTGGGGTAACAAATGATTTGGCGGTAACGATTTTCTTGCTAAATAGGTTGTAACCCTGCAATTGTACTTTTGGTATACTAAATTGGTATACTAAAAGTCTGCTAAATTGGACCAACTAATTATGTACTTAATGCACTTTAGTTATCCAGAAATAGTGCTGAAGTTCAACTAAAGGCCCTTGCACACTGAGTCCGAAATTTTCGTATGCGTTTTTTCGTATTCGTGATTCGGTGGCTCTGAATTGTCAAAACACCATTCAAACACCATTCAAACTGCTTACTACGGATGCGAAAAACGCAGAAAATCAAACCCGATCCGATTTTTTTTATGACAGACGAAACTTTCAGAGGCAGTGTGTAAGCGTGATTGACATAACGTGAGGTCGTATTTATTTTTTAATGTGCGACGATTTCGGACGCGAATTTCGGACTCAGTGTGCAAGGGCCTTAAAGATATACTTAAAGGGTTAGTTCACCCAAAAATGAAAATGATGTCATTAATGACTATTTCCAAAAATAACAAAAACTACGATTTTATTCATCATTGTATTCTCTTCCGGTTCTGTTGTCAATCCCCCTTCACGAGTCCGCTGTGACGCTGCTGCTACAATGATGAATAAAGTCGTAGTTTTTGTTATTTTGGGACCAAAATGTATTTTCGATGCTTCAAAAACTTCTAACTAACCCATTGATGTCACATGGACTACTTTGATGATGTTTTTATTACCGTTCTGGACAAGGACAGTATACCGTACATAGATTTTCAATGGAGGGACAGAAAGCTCTCGGACTAAATCTAAAATATCTTAAACTGTGTTCCGAAGATGAACGGAGGTTTTACGGGCTTGGAACAACATGAGGGTGAGTCGTTAATGACATCATTTTCATTTTTGGGTAAACTAACCCTTTAAGTATATTTGATTGTGCTAAAGTGGAACTATTGCAAGTATACTTTATGTACACTTTAAATATCTTGCATTTAAAGACTGGTATTAAACAGAGATCATACTATCCTTACTAATAGTAATATTAAACACATTTTAAGGCTTAATATTAAGAAATGTACAATGTGCAATAAAGAAGTACTCCAAATGAAGTTTAATTATAATTATATCAGTAATTCTCAAGCAATATGTCAGTAAATATGTTAATGGGTTTGTAGTATATAGTTTGAAATAAATGTATTTTAAATATATTTTGGTATAGTTTTTTTTACACTAGGGAGTTCAAACATGCAACTAATGATAAAATCAAAAACTGTTTTGTCTGACTACTGTTTGTCTGACTAAAGCTGTATGTCCTACAAAGAGTGTTCAGCAAACAGCTTTAAACCTTCCAACAGCACTTGGAATATATATACCACCTTTATACTCAAAAACATCTATAAAGGATGCATTACATATGTATTACCTTATTCAAATTGAAATGAATGACCATTTTAGAGGGTTCACACACAGGCCTCTGTTCGGGCTAATTCAGAGTTGTTTATGATCAAAGTTATACAAATCCAATTTAAGTTACTTTTGGGTGCAATAACTTTGAATACATTGAATGCCAAGTCTGTGTTTTAGCAAAAAAGGGTATGTGTCCAAAAAACACATACTGAGTAGGAGTTACATGACATAGGCTAAATCGTTTACATCTCAGGTTCACCCCAAACAAACATAAATTCTTACAGTAATCTGACAAAATCATGTATTCCATAAGTTTGTAATCATGTCAGTGCAATTTAGACAAGTCCAATGGATTCATAGACCAAGAAAATATGGGGTTAGACACCAATATTACTTGGCTGGGTCAAATAATGAAGGAGTTAGGATATTTTAAGGGCTTCCTGCCCATCTTGGACGCCATCTTGAAAATTACACCTTTCTAGTGGTCAAACTTTGGTAAACTTTTAGTATGTTATTAAGGACACCTAATACAACAAAAAACAGCTGAGAAACCTTTTGTTAGAATTTTTTTAGGGTTAGGTGTATTTTTTTCATATATGCAGTCGCCTAATTCCTCTCTGTCACTTCAGCTTCTGTTCCTCATCGTTCACATCAGATTACCCACAATCCCCTTCTCCTCTGCTAATGAGCATCTTTCCTCTAATGAGTTTACACTATGACCCACACTGTCAGATCTTAAATAACAGGTGAGAGGGAATCAGTGTTCTGATTGGCTGAGGGGGCGGAGTCAAGGTGAGGACAGACCAATCACTGCACAGGAACATGATCCAGAGCTCAGGACTGGGACTTACAGGCTTTCACCACGACAAACCACTTCATTCTTTCATGAATTCACAAATAATTATAAGCAGCTCATTCTTCAGAATTAAATTAAACATTTAATTTAATATTCAACAATATTATTGACCTGCCTGCATTGACACCATTATATGAGAACTGAACTGAGCTGGACGATGACATATATACAATATAACTTAAATGAAAAAATGAAACATCACAAAACTTACATAAGCTGGACTGTGATGCAATCTGTATTGTAAAAAGTGCTATATAAATAAAGGTGACTTGACTTATATACAGTAATATACAGGAAATTATGAGACAATTTCAAATTCTAGCACTAATAAAGACAATAGTGTCATTATTGAGCTGAATTCAGTTCAACTTCTGTTCTCATCTCATCAGATCATATGAAATATGAAGTGTGTGTTCCTGTCAGCTGATGAGGCGCAGACGTGTGATCACAGGTGTGTGTGTGTGTGTGTGTGTGTGTGTGTGTGTGTGTGTGTGTCCAGTGTCACAGTCTTCTGAATAGATGTTAATTTAAGAGTTGATGGTATCAGCTTCACGGCTCGTTCCACACGATCTCCTCGTCTCTCGTTCCTCATCTTTAATTGTCTGTCGCTCCTCTTTCCAGCAATAAAGTCCAGCTGAAGTTTCTGGCCAGTACTAAAAAAGATCCATCTCGACATCCAGCTCATATTTCAGCAGAACAACTAAACATTTTAATCTCAATCATCGCCTTTCTCATTCTGGAGTGAAAAACCACAATCTAAATAGAAAATATATTTTGCACAAAGAAAATGAAGCCTATTTTTCGGACCCTAAGACATTTTTCACAGTGAAATTATTTGCGATCCTTTAAACCTCATTACTGCAATGCCAAACATCTCCTCCTCATCAATGTAATATGACGGAAAATTTATAATGCGTGTCATAAAATAATGTCACAATGCAAAAACACAGGAATATTTTTTTCCTTTTGCTTTTGGAGTGAAATGTTAGTTTCTGAGTTAATCACATATGTGCTGAAAACTCAATGTGTGTAAACTGTAAAATACTGTAATAAAGTTTAACAAGCAGAGAAGAGCAGGCCAGTTAAAAGCGATTAGATCGATGGATGGATGGATGGATAGATGGATGGATGACAGATAGATGATTGATGGATGGATGGATGGATGACAGATAGATGATGGATGGATGGATGGATGGATGATGGATAGATGGCAGGTGGATGGATGGATGGATGGATAGACAGATAGATGATGGATGGATGGATGGATGAATGACAGATAGATGATGGATGGATCGATAAACGGATAGATGGATGTCAGATAGATGATGGATGGATGGATGGATGATGGATGGCAGGTGGATGGATGGATAGACAGATAGATGATGGATGGATGGATGGATGGATAGACGGATAGATGGATGACAGATAGATGATGGATGGATGGATGGATGATGGATGGATAGACAGATAGATGATGGATGGATGGATGGATGGATGGATGGATGGATAGACGGATAGATGGATGTCAGATAGATGATGGATGGATGGATGGATGATGGATGGCAGGTGGATGGATGGATAGACAGATAGATGATGGATGGATGGATGGATGGATGGATAGACGGATAGATGGATGACAGATAGATCATGGATGGATGGATGGATGATGGATAGATGGCAGGTGGATGGATGGATAGATGGATGGATAGACGGATAGATGGATGACAGATAGATGATGGATAGATGGATGGATAGACGGATAGATGGATGACAGATAGATGATGGATGGATGGATGGATAGACGGATAGATGGATGACAGATAGATGATGGATGATGGATGATGGATGGATGGATGGATGGATGATGGATAGATGGCAGGTGGATGGATGGATGGATAGACAGATAGATGATGGATGGATGGATGGATAGATGGCAGATGGATGATGGATGGATGGATAGACAGATAGACAGATAGATGGATGACAGATAGATGATGGATGGATGGAAGGATAGACAGATAGATGGATAGATGGATGGCAGATGATGGATGGATGGATAGACAGATAGACGGATAGATGGATGGCAGATGGAGGATGGATGGATGGATAGACAGATAGATGGATGGATAGACAGATAGATGGATGGATAGATAGATAGATGGCATATGGATGACAGATGGATAGATAGACAGATAGATGGATGGATGGATGGATGGATGGATGGCAGATGGAGGACAGATGGGTAGATAAATGGATGGTTACCACAAATTATTTTCCCCTCATCCCTCGTTTTTCTTTAAAAAAAACATTATTGAACCCAGACTTTTCAATACTCACTGTTTTACAAGTTAACTGGCATATTGTGTTGGTCTTGTGGCTGAACTATTGAAGCTTTCAAAAATACACAGGATTGAACAGAGTTCCTGTAAGTGCTTCAGCTCACGGTTATAGAGAACCCAGTCGAGAAGATCTGAAGCGCTGGAGAACAGGGAAACACAGCATACATGATCACACACAACCAGCTAAAGATCATCAAGATTGTTCATTCTTAGTTCATGTTAACTAATTTTAACTAATTAACCTTATTGTAAAGTGTTACCAATGATATAATAATTCCATACATCAGATATGACCATCTATATTATTCTCATATTTTGATATTATGAGAATCACCTAAATTAACCATGCTGTACGAGCCTGTAAATGTTCGTGTAGTCATTCGGTTGAATGTCTTTAACTGGGATTTTTTTGTGATTTAATTCGTCAGTCATTATTTAACGAACTTGTCAGAATGCACAATTTTCATAAAGATGAATGCAGATTATTAATCTTAGTTAATATTAATTCCAACATTTACTAATACATTATTAAATCAAAGGTTGTATTTGTTAACATTAGTTAATGCTCTGTGAACTAACATGAACAAACAATGAACAGCTGTATTTTTATTATCTAACATTAACAAAGATTAATAAGTACTGTAACAAATGTATTGCTCATTGATTGTTTATGTTAATTAATACATTAACTAATATTAACTAATGAACATTATTGTAAAGTGTTACCAAATTATATGGAAATTAAATAAAACAGACTTTTCCTAGCCAACAAATATATGTTCTAAGAATGTTTTGTTAATGTTCCTGTTAAGTTATGAAAACTTTATTTCTGAATGTTGTTCTGAATCAAATGTTGTTGTTGTGACGGATGTTGATCTGAGTGACGTAAAGTCTCATGAATTCTGATATGAGCATTCAGACTGTTCATATTCCATGTGGTTTGTGCTCAGAAAAACAGATCTGAGTCACATATGAGCAAAAAAATAACATTCAGGCCACATTTACCCGCAGTCTGAACATAGAGAGAGTCGAGGAGCATTCATGAACCGGCGGATTGTTTGCTCATCTTAAGAAAAACAGGATCACATTATTATAACACGCCAATAAGCAATTAATGGTACGAGTCTCTGCTGAATAAACGCTAATCGATTGGAGTTAAGAAGCTTACAGCGCCTCTATTAAAGCCAACGGGACAGATATTCCCTGATATTCACTCACAGATATTCCCAGATATTCACTCACAGATATTCCCAGATATTCACTCACAGATTTTCCCAGATATTCCCTGATATTCACTCACAGATATTCACAGATTTTCCGAGATATTCACTCACAGATTTTCCCAGATATTCCCAGATATTCCCAGATATTCATTCACAGATATTCACAGATATTCACTCACAGATATTCACACACAGATATTCACAGATATTCCCACACAGATATTCCCAGATATTCACTCACAGATTTTCCTAGATATTCACTCACAGATTTCCCAGATATTCCCTGATATTCACTCACAGATATTCACAGATATTCACTCACAGATATTCCCAGATATTCACTCACAGATATTCACACACAGATATTCACAGATATTCACACACAGATATTCACAGATATTCCCACACAGATATTCCCAGATATTCACTCACAGATTTTCCCAGATATTCCCTGATATTCACTCACAGATATTCACAGATATTCACTCACAGATATTCACAGATATTCACTCACAGATTTTCCCAGATATTCCCTGATATTCACTCACAGATATTCACAGATATTCACTCACAGATATTCCCAGATATTCACTCACAGATTTTCCCAGATATTCCCTGATATTCACTCACAGATATTCACAGATTTTCCGAGATATTCACTCACAGATTTTCCCAGATATTCACAGATATTCACAGATATTCATTCACAGATATTCCCAGATATTCACTCACAGATATTCACACACAGATATTCACAGATATTCCCACACAGATATTCCCAGATATTCACTCAGATATATTCCCCGATATTCCCAGATATTCACTCACAGATATTCACAGATATTCCCTGATATTCACTCACAGATATTCCCAGATATTCACTCACATTCACACACACTCACTCACAGTTTAGCAACATGAACAAAAAACAAGCATTCCAGAGAATCAAGAAACTTACAGGTCAAGAACATAACCACCATCACCAACCAAGCTCGGACCCTCTTCATCTTGCAAACACCCTGAACAGTTTCTTCAACCGGTTCGACATCCATGACCACACCTCCACCTGTGAGGAACTTCTCAGAACCTTTTCCTCCCATGAACCTCACCACCCGCCCTTCACAGAGGAGGATGTGCAGCAGCAGCTGGCCAGGTGCAAAGTTGGTAAGGCACCTGGCCCAGACGGCATCCCGGCAAAGGTGCTGAAATGCTGCGCAATGGAGCTCTCTCCCATCTTCCACTCCATCTTCTGGGAATTCTACAGGACAGCAACAATACCCACCCTCTGGAAAACATCAACTATTACACCTGTACCCAAGAAACCAAGCCCTTCAGAGCCCAACCACTTCCGTCCGGTCGCACTCACCCCAATAATCATGAAATGCATGGAGAAAATCATACTACAACTCATCTTACCTGCTGTCAGCACACAATTGGACCCATACCAATTTGCATACCGGCTGAAAAGGGGGACAGAGGACGCAGTGGCATGCCTTCTCCACTCCCTCCTTCACCATCTCCAGATTTCCCATAACTTTGCCTCAGTTCTGTTTGTTGACTTCAGCTCCGCATTCAATACAATTCAGCGCCATCAACTCATCAAGAAACTACAGCACCTGAATGTCATCCCTCTCCTCATCCACTGGATAAACAACTTTCTCAGCAACAGGCCACAGACAGTGAAAATAGGGACTACAACATCATCAACCATTATCACCAACACTGGAACCCCCCAAGGTTGCGTACTCAGTCCCTTCCTGTACACACTTTACACAAATGACTGTCAGAGTTCACTACCCAACACCACTTACTACAAATATGCAGATGACACAGCCATAGTAGGACTACTTACAGACAAGAGTTCCATCACAGCCTACCACCAGTCCATCACAGATTTTGCACTGTGGTGCTCTGATAACTACCTCCAACTCAACCTTGACAAGACAAAAAAACTGGTTATTCATGCATCAAAATCACCCCCTGGACTCACTCACATCACTATACGTGGCCAACCAGTGGCACAGGTCAGCACTTTTAAATATCTTGGTATCACCATTGACAATAAGCTTAACTTCAATGAACATGTCACCATTACACAGAAACGTGCACAACAGAGACTGTATGCAATACGCAAACTGAGATCACTGTATGTTGCCCCCCATCTTCTTCTGCTACTCTACAAAAGCATCATCCAACCCCTTCTACTCTACTGCTCCCCCTGTTTTTTCACCATACTAAATGTCATCAGCAAGAACAAACTCATTAAAATCTCACACTTAGCATCCAAGATAATACAGCTTCCCACCCCCAGTCTCACTGATGCAAATGACACAGCCATCACACGCCTTGCACGCACCATAGTAAGCAGCCCTGACCATCCCCTGAACCGGTTCTTCACCCTACTCCCATCTGGCCGCAGATATAGAGCCCTGGACTGGAAAAAAGCGCACTTTAAGAAAAGTTTTATACCCTCAGCAATCACTGCACCTAACAAACTCTCGTGACACTACCCATTGGGGGGTGTTATATGTTATATGATATATGTTATATGTATGAGGCTGTGTACATCCTGCATGGAATGTAACAATGACATGTGTGAAAAAGAATATCCTTATAGGACAATAAAGACTAAAGACTAAAGATATTCCCAGATATTCACTCACAGATTTTCCCAGATATTCCCTGATATTCACTTACAGATATTCACAGATTTTCCGAGATATTCACTCACAGATTTTCCCAGATATTCCCAGATATTCATTCCCAGATATTCCCAGATATTCACTCAGAGATTTTCCCAGATATTCCCTGATATTCACTTACAGATATTCACAGATATTCCGAGATATTGACTCACAGATTTTCCCAGATATTCCCAGATATTCATTCACAGATATTCCCAGATATTCACTCACAGATATTCACACACAGATATTCACAGATATTCACACACAGATATTCCCAGATATTCACTCACATATATTCCCCGATATTCCCAGATATTCACAGATATTCACAGATATTCACTCACAGATATTCACAGATATTCACTCACTGATATTCACTGATATTCACAGATATTCACAGATATTCACTCACAGATATTCACAGATATTCCCACACAGATATTCACAGATATTCACTCACAGATATTCCCTGATATTCCCAGATATTCACTCACAGATATTCACAGATATTCCCAGATATTCACTCACAGATATTCACACACAGATATTCCCAGATATTCACTCACAGATATTCACAGATATTCACTCACAGATATTCACAGATATTCACACACAGATATTCACAGATATTCACTCACAGATATTCACAGATATTCCCAGATATTCACTCACAGATATTCACAGATATTCACTCACAGATATTCACAGATATTCACACACAGATATTCACAGATATTCACTCACAGATATTCCCCGATATTCCCAGATATTCACTCACAGATATTCCCAGATATTCCCAGATATTCATTCATAGATATTCACTCACAGATATTCCCAGATATTCCCAGATATTCACTCACAGATATTCACAGATATTCACTCAGAAATTCACAGATATTCAGATATTCACTCACAGATATTCACTCACAGATATTCCCAGATATTCACTCACATATATTCCCAGATATTTACTGATATTCACTCACATATATTCCCAAATATGCTAGAAATATCTCATTAGTGAACGTGAATATGAATGAGGAGAGTAAAAACAGTTTCCCAAACTGTGCTTGAATGTCTCTGCAACTAGAAATCACAATAAAAAGTAGGGATTTACATTTATTCATTTAGCTGACGCTTTTATCCAAAGCGACTTACAATTGCTATGTATGTCAGAGGTCGCACGCCTCTGGAGCAACTAGGGGTTAAGTGTCTTGCTCAGGGACACATTGGTGTCTCACAGTGGATTCGAACCCGGGTCTCTCACACCAAAGGCATGTGTCTTATCTACTGCGCCATCACCACCCCGATATGAATGATAAGGGATGAACCGATATGAAAGTTTTGCGAGCTGGAAACCCTAACCGATAACCGATAATTATTTATATTTGAAATTCAATAACCGATATATTGGCTGATAAATATGAACAAAAAAAATAAGTTTTTATATAATTTTTGAGCGCCTAAAAAAGTCTCACCATTAAAATCCATGTCCCAAACAATAATAATGTTCTTATGATAATTTTATGTAACCAATATGACAGACTTGCACTACTTTACAATATTTTCCTTTTTTGAAGTGATTCAAATTATATTTCACGCAATTCAAAACCATTATGTTGAACAGTGTGCATCTGAAGTGTCTCAGATGAACGAAATATTATTTATCAGCTTTGTTATATCGGCCAAATGTTCTTATCGGGCCGATAACGATAACTTTAAAAATGAACATATATCGACCGATACCAATATGGTGGCCGATATATTGAGCATCCCTAATAAAAAGGCGATTTCTTTATGTGTTTCACACTCAGAGATCTTCAACTGGGTTTCTGCAGCGTTTTTAATAAAATTCAAGCCTTTTTTTAAGAGCTGCACAAATAACATGTTTGTCCAAGTATAACATGTTTGTCCATAACAAGTTTAAAACACTCAAGCCATGTTTTATTTTAAATACAGTCAAACCAAACTTTATCCAGACACCTTCAACATGTATCACATTATCACAGTTTATTCACTATAGTTTACAAAATGGTAATAAAATATGACATGAACTCAGTTGATATTTCACTGGTTTTGTCCATCCTTCTGTTAGACTCTCACACATGAATTATGTTGAATATCTGTCAGCTGTTAAATTTAACTATACAACTAGATAATACCAGTTTAGCTCAACCAGTTACCAAGCAATGCTTCATGTTGTTCAGTCTGTGGTGTAAAAAGGTGCATTAGTTATTAAAGAAAAAACACTTCAGCAAAACATGATCAGCTCAAAGTGTCTGAATCATTAATTTTGTCCCAAATGTGTATAACTTTTACTGGTAGTCACTGTATGAATCATTATTGGGTATAATATGTCACAGTTTACTTTATTTTGCTTTCCTCACTTACATAAATGAACTATAGTGACCCACTAGTAAAAAAAACACAGTATGTGGTGTCTGAATAATTTTTGGTTTGACTGTATGTACTGAAATTGGTTTAAGTTCCATATATCAATGCATATATATTAGATGTCAACTGATATTGGATTTTGCTGGCACGATAATAATGTGTTCAAAGAACCGATTATTGTGCCGATACTAGCAAAATTTATATTGAATGTGTTAAATAATGCTTTTAGCCTAAGAGAGAGTTTACATTGAATTAAATGTCAGATAGGGTTTATTGTGTCATCAAAATACGGTCTCATTCTTAAACACTGGAAACTCAAACTGAAGTCTCGCACCGATGGATTTAATCCAGACCAGACAAGCTCATCGAGTCTGTGTGACGCTAATAAGTATTCAGAGACGAGCCGCGTGAGGTCGCAGTGACTTCAGCACAAACACAATAATCCAAATCACACTGAAGAAGAGCTGGAGAGAGAGACACGCAGATTGGTTTTTCAATTCTGCCGGCCAGTGGAAATCATTATGACTGCTTAGGAGAGAGAGAGAGAGAGAGAGAGAGAGAGAGAGAGAGAGAGAGAGAGAGAGAGAGAGAGAGGGCGAGAGGGAGAGAGGGAGAGAGGGAGAGAGAGGGAGAGAGAGGTAGAGGGAGAGAGAGAGAGAGAGAGAGAGAGAGAGAGAGAGAGGGAGAGGGAGAGGGAGAGAGGGAGAGAGAGGGAGAGAGAGAGAGAGAGAGAGAGAGAGGGAAAGAGAGAGAGAGAGAGAGAGAGAGAGAGGGAGAGGGAGAGAGGGAGAGAGGGAGAGAGAGAGAGAGAGAGAGAGAGAGAGAGAGAGAGAGAGAAGAGAGAGAGAGAGGGATGTGAAGAAGCTTCACACAAATCACAGCGAATCTGTGCTGTCGCCATTGGCTTGCTTAGTTGGGGACATTTAATTTTATATTTAACAATATTATTACAACATTATTTTCCTGTTATCTCTGTAAAGCTGCTTTGAAACAATCTGTATTGTAAAAAGCGCTATATAAATAAAGGTGACTTGACTATGCCAAAAAATAATAAAAACAAGTAGATTTTCTGATACAAATAGAGGAAAATCCCTTTCTAGAGCCACGCAACAAACCCACTTTAACTTTATTTAAATTCTACTTCTGTTTGCTGCATGAACTCAAACGCTGAAGAGGCCAGTTCATATCTAACGTCTCAAACGTCAGACGAATTATTCCAGCAGAAATCCCATGTCTATGCCATGTTATCCCGGAAATCATCATGCCAAACGTGTGGCTCTCACAGACTTTCATTTCAATGCTGAAGAAAATTAGCCTGACAAACCAGACCCACATCAAGATGTTGGGTCTGGGAACTCACCATTGGCAGTGCTCAATCCGAGCGGCGGTATAAACGGTTGTCTTTCAAATCCCCTCTGCACGCAATAGGGCTAGGGCTACAACCAACCAGAGCAACGGAGAGGGTGATGTAGTCAGAGTGACAGACTTCAGTGCCGCTCCTTGTTCTTTTCTCAAAGTTAAGCTTAACTCCAAATGTTCCAGAGTCACGGCCGAAGCCGCTTCGTAAGACCGCAGTTCTCCAGCAGACGCCACATCTTCTGTTTTCAAGTAGCAGGGAATTCACGCGGAACCGTCGCAACTCTGCCGTCATTATGTTAAGCCCGCCCACCAACTCTATACACGATATGACTAGAGTTTGGTTTTTCCAGCTCGCAAGCCAACGGAGAGTTGCTAGACGACACTGGCTGCAAAATAAAATTTGTTGATGCTAGGGTGCCTCTAGATTTCTAGACTAGAAGAAAATGCAACGGTTTGCAAAAGTAGATTTTTGCATTCACCTATTTTTATGCATATTTTGGAATATCCATATAATTTGTTTATCCGATAAGACATGCATATAAACTGTGACAGAAAAAAAGTGTGATTTTTCCTCAGCGTCAGCTGTGATTGGATAACTGGAGTAACCAGTGGACCAATAGTATCGCAGCATCTCAAATTAGTGTTTCTGATACGCCGGAGTCAAAGTGTGTGATCAGAATGATTGGGTTTAATTCCCTCCAGAAGCGTCTCACACGAGTGTGTTCCCGAACGCAAGAGAACATGACAGTGTTTATTGTGTTTCGTCTGACACTCGAGACACTCATTTATGATGGAGGGGAAAAGCCTGATTGCAGGAAATTACAGTTTTATTACTGATATTTTTTGCCCGTTTTGTTCTCTTGAACACATTGGGATGGAAACGCTGCTTTATTCATAAATATTTTATGCCATATTTCCAGTTAAATCACAACTTTGTATGGAAGCACAGCTAATGACACGCCAAATGCCAAGTGAAAAGACTGAGACAATCCAAAAAGACTTCACGGAGAGTGTGAATCTGAATCCCCAAATCTCCCCCAAACAGAGAGTTTGCAGGATTATTGATCTTGTCCTTCATCCAGAGCGAGACTTGAGCGCTAACGCGTCGTTACTGCGAGGAAACAGGCAGATGGTGTGTGTTACTCTCCAACTTTTGATTACAGTCGAGTGCTAACAACACCCTGAACAAATGTGTGTGTGTTTCATATCGCTCGTCACAGACAGACCAGCATCTGCAGACACGATGATCCTTGTCCCGTCGGACCACAAAAACCTGCTTATGATGAGCTTTCATTCATCATGTGACTGTCATCTCCGCTGTGATTGGTGGTTGTCAGTGTATTACAATGGTACAAAACAGATATTTGTACTTCAATATGTCGGTAAATTAACATTATATCAGATAATGAAATACATTTTTTTACTGTAAACTTAAGTTAAGTCTGTAAAACCTAAATTGTTGCTACCGTATTTTTTGCGGTCAATTTCTGGCAACCACAGCTGCCGTTTTTTTACCAAAATTTTTTTCTTATTATGAATTGAATACACACTCAACATGAGTGCTTAAATTAGGACACTGCTGTATTATTTTAATTACTGGAGATTTTGTTATATAACTCTTGATCCTACATGTGAATGCGTCCGCATGCGTATGAATAATAATCTTAAACCATAACTCTCTCATTGAAGATCTCGAACCGGCATCACTCGAATATCACTGAGTCTGAACTGAATCACACATTCATTCTGCAACATGCAAAAGTCTGACAGAGAGTATAAATACAGAGAGTGGGATTTACAGGAGCACACACACACACACACACACACACACACACACACACACACACACACACACACACACACACACACACACACACACACACACACACACACACTCACACTCACACTCACACTCACACTCACACTCACACACACACACACACACGGGTTCTCCTCTCGGTGTGTGTTGAGGCTGTTTGCAGCAGAAGAACACAAGTGTGTGTGTGTGTGTGATCCTCCTGAAACACTGAGCTGTGGTTTATTAGAAACGTCAGTAATAAACGTCTCGTTCCAAACTGGCAACCACATCAACTCAACACATTCAGAAGATGATATTATAAATACTAGTGCAATGCCCATGTTTTTGAGTGTTGGTTTGGTATGTTTGTGTTGCTGAATAGCCTAGGCTACTATTACACGTGGAGCCTGAACTCTGAGAAAACGATAACGTTAAGTGCACCAGAATAAAATATAATATTCAGAATTAAGCCGTGTGGCTGACTTACAGATTCAGTTAACATCCACAAATGAATAAGCGTGACGATTCAGGGGAGGTTCAGACCTTGGCTGGAGCAGCTACACAGTGAACTCCGAGAAAACGCTACACTTGAGCAAACAGTTTGTGAATAGGCTACTACAAATGATGGCCGTGAATAAAATATAATATTCCAATATTTTTAAACCACAACCCTCTAATGTCAGAATGTTTATTTTGGGGAGTGGCCACTCAGTGTGCAGTGTGAGAGGGGGAGTGGCCACTCAGTGTGCAGTGTGAGAGGGGGAGTGGCCACTCAGTGTGCAGTGTGAGAGGGGGAGTGGCCAGCGGCTAGAGTGGCAAAAGCCAATGTGTGCTTCTTTTACCGATATATTTAACGATATCTTTGCATTTACAAACAACGTCAAACTTGGCATTGCACTTACTCGTGCCCGTAGCAAGACACCCGTCAAGTTTGAAATCCATCGGACTAACGGTTCGAGAGATATATGGTGTTTTTAGTAATTGTTGGTTTGGTGTGTTTGAGTGCTTATTGTTACAATTACACAGCAAAAGTTCAGTGACATTTTTATTTGTGCATGGTAGAAAGCAACTACTGATACTGACATAATGAAATACAATAAATATGGAAAAATGAATTACATGGTTGCAAAACAAATTATAATGGTGATATTAGGTGACATGTATTTGGGTATCTGTGTACAGGTAGCAGGAGTTTAGATTAGATTTACATTAGTGTCAACTTTGTTGTCATTGTGCAGATTACAATTGTAGAGACAATGAAAGGCAGTTAGCGTCTTTTATGTTTAGTTGGTGAATAGCAAAGGCTACTATTCCACAGTAGCGATAATGTTAAGCGCACCAGAATAAAATATAATATTCAGAAGTAAACAGTGTAGCTGACTTACAGATTCAGTTAACATCCACAAAAGAATAAGCGCGACGATTCAGGGAGCAGCTACACAGTAAACTCCGAGAAAACGCTACGCTTGAGCAAACAGTTTGTGAATAGGCTACTATCTTCAATGTGTGCTTCTTTTACAGAGATATGCGAATAACAGACACACAGACAGACGTTTCTGTAATTTATAGATAGATGTCTGTGTATAGGCTATATTATATTTATATATACTGTATATTATATATGTGTGTGTATTGTATATTTTTTAATCGCGATTAATCGATTTGACAGTATGTATGTGGAAAATCAGTTTTTGTGTGTGTTTTTAGTAATTGTTGGTTTGGTGTGTTTGAGTGCTCATTGTTTCAATTACACAACAAAAGTTCACTGACATTTTTATTTGTGGATGGTTGAAAGCAAACACTGATACTGACATAATGACATACAATAAATATGGAAAATTGAACTACATATATAACTAACTACTGACAACTAACTACTTCTGAATAACTACAACATTCAGAGGTAAACAGTGTAGCTGACTTAATGTTTAGCTGACAGAATGTTTATTTTTAAACCACAATTTTTAAACTACAACCCTCTCTAATGTCAGAATGTTTATTTTTAAACCACAACCTTCTGAGTGCTTCTTTTACAGGTATGTTTGACGATATATTTTGCATTTCTCATCCAAACAACGCCAAACTTGGCACTGCACTTACTCGTGCCCGTAGCAAGACACCTGGCAAGTTTGAAATTAATAGGACTAACGGTTCGAGAGATATGCGAATAACAGACAGACAGACACACACACAGACAGACAGACGTTCCTGTAATTTATAGATAGATGAAACATTATAAACACGTTTGTCGAGACATTTGTCATTGACGTTATTAATAAACCGCAGCTCAGTGTTTCAGAAAACATTGACTCTTATTCCGTGAGGCAAAAATTATGGCATCCAACATTAACACATACAGTATATTGATATCATGGCATTTAGTGACATATTTCACACACAAGACAGTCAAACATTTCACACAAAGAACTAAATGAGAGCAAGTCCCACTACTTGAGTTTCATAACAGTCCTAGAGGAATAAGTCCTTTTGATGTAGAAGTGGGTTTTTGACACTCGTCAACCAGTAAAACTGAGCATTTCACCCAGTATTTGCAGTATTGTTGTTATTCGCTTAGCAACATTTTCACATCAGATTGTATTGGAATCAATTGCGTCTGACTAGCTGAATTCCAACTGGCTCAGACTGGCTCAGACTTGCTCAGACTGGTTCAGACTAGCTCAGACTGGTTCAGACTAGCTCAGATTTACTAAAACTGATTCAGACTGGCTCAGAATGGCTCAGAATGGCTCAGACTGGCTCAGACTGGTTTTCACATCAGATTGCATTGGAATCAATTGCGTCTGACTAGCTGAATTCCGACTGGCTCAGACTGGTTCAGATTTGCTTAGACTGATTCAGACTGGCTCAGAATGGCTCAGATTTGCTTAGACTGATTCAGACTGGCTCAGAATGGCTCAGATTTGCTTAGACTGATTCAGAATGGCTCAGACTGTTTCAGAATGGTTCAGACTGGCTCAGACTGGTTCAGAATGGTTCAGACTGGCTCAGACTGGTTCAGACTGGCTCAGACCCAGGAGGGAAGCTGTAGTTGTTCATCTGCAGCTGATCTGGATTAATCAGACTGGCAGGAACAACTCTCAGATTCACCTGGACTGAAATCTGATGCGGGTAGATAAACGAGTCCCAAAGAGACGAGCAACACACACGTGTTATAGAGAACGGAGAAATGTTATTTGTGTTGCATTTTAATTCTGTTATCTGAGCATTTTGTTGGCGGTGATGGAGTATGAGCTGTTTGTGGTCTTTACACACACACGCACGCACGCACGCACGCTCGCTCGCTCGCTCGCTCGCTCGCTCACTCACTCACTCACTTACTCACTCACTCACTCACTCACTCACTCACTCACTCACTCACTCACTCACACACACACACACACACACACACACACACACACACACATCTCAGAGGGAGGCCTGCAGTGTGTGTTCATCGATCGCTCAGCTAAAACTCCCTCAGATCTGATTTCCTCTGAAACACACGAGACATAGATTCACTGTCGGCAGAGTCTCACACACTCACACACACTCTCCAAGAGCTCAATAACGACCCAGTGACTTCACAATGTTCAAAAGGTATACTGACATTTATTACCAAGTTTTATATTAAACCAACAAATCAAAGTAGCGGCACTGTGCAGTTTGTGGTGTGGATAAACATTAACATATCAACATTAGCATTAAAGATGAGGTAAAGTTTCACTAGTGCATGTTTAATGAAGAGCAAATCAAATGTGTCACTTGGACGGGGAGTGTGTTTTATTTCACACTGTTGTTTATAATAATTATAATTATCGGTAATGTTTTTGAAAACTCGAATGTCCATCTCCACATGATAACTGGAGTTTGAGTGACAGAATACAGTCGTTTTGTTCATCATTACTCCATGTGCTGACGCACACACATATATATGAAATATTTCCTCCAACATAAACATATTGGAGATATATGATATATGAGACATTATGACCTGTGTCTGTCAAACAGCAAAACAACCCCTCTCTCAAATGCACATATATAAATATATAAATATATATCTGTAATAAAAGCAAAGAAAAATCAGTGTGTTTTCTGGCAGATGTTCTCGGTTGACCTGTCAATGTCATAAGCAGTAGATTATGTAGTACTCTATTACTCTATTAGACTAGTACTCTAGTACTCTATTACTCTATTAGTCTAGTACTCTATTAATCTATTACTCTTAGTCTAGTAATCTAGTAATCTAGTACTCTATTAGTCTAGTACTATTGTACTCTAGTGCTCTATTACTCTAGAACTATATTACTCTGGTACTATATTACTGTAGTACTCTAGTACTCTATTAATCTAGTACTCTATTAGTCTAGTACTATATTACTCTATTACTCTAGTACTCTATTAATCTAGTACTATTGTACTCTAGTACTTTATTACTCTAGTACTCTAGAACTATATTACTCTGGTACTATATTACTCTAGTACTCTATTACTCAATTACTCTAGTACTAGACACACTCACTCAATCACTCACAGACTCACACTCACTCAAACACACACACTCACTCACTCACAGACTCAATCACTCACTCACTCACAGACTCAATCACTCACTCACTCACTCACTCACTCACTCACTCACTCACTCACTCACTCACTCACTCACTCACTCACAGACTCAATCACTCACTCACAGACTCAATCACTCACTCACTCACTCACAGACTCAATCACTCACTCACAGACTCAATCACTCACTCACTCACTCACTCACTCAATCACTCACTCACAGACTCAATCACTCACTCACTCACTCACTCACTCACTCACTCACACTCTTGTACATCTATCTTAATGAGGACATTCATTGACACAATGCAATCTCTAGCCGCTTACCCTAACCTTACTCATCACAACTAAGTGCTTAACCCGAACCCTTACCCTAAACCTACCCTTAACCTAATTATAACCTTATCCCTAAAACCAAGTCTTGACCCTCAAACAGGCCTTTAAAGGGGTCTCAGAAAGTGAGGACCGGCCAAAATGTCCTCACTTTACTCTCTTTGTCCTCACTCCAATGGTCTAAAACTCAAATTGGTCCTCACAAAGATAGTTGTACAAGTACACACTCACAGACTCACTCACTCACTCACTCACACACACACACACACACACACACACACACACACACACACACACACACACACACACACACACACACACACACACACACACACACACACACACACACACACACACACACACACACACACACACACACACACCTGCATCTAATTATCTTTATAAGCACAGACACACTGCACAGGTTTGCTACTGATAAACACAAAGTTAAAACCCCTGAGTAACACCATCAACAACATCAGTTATCAGGAGTAAAGTTCTCTGAGGGAATCTGACACACACACACACACACACACACACACACACACACACACACACACTGACACACTCACAGACACACACTGAATAACCCTAGCAGTGATCAGGAGTAAAGTCCTCTTCAGAACTCTGACATCTGATGCCTTATTGACTGTTACTGTAGACAATTAAAGCCGCGCTCTCATGAACTCGTTCACGGCCACTGGAACTAATTATGACTTTAATATCCAGACGACTGAAGGCAAACGAGAGATTAGCGCTCACTCTATGCGAGATCTTAAAGCCTCTGAGCAGATTAAGACTGGATTCAACGGCGTCCATTAGCCGAGACAAACTCCACGCGAGATGGAGACCGGCCGCGGATCAATGAGTAGATGACAGCTACGGATGGGTTTCAGTGTGTGTGTCTGTGTGAGTGTGTGTAGATGACAGCTACGGATGGGTTTCAGCAGCCTGATGCTGTTACAGTGCCAAGAGTATGTGTGTGTGTGTGTGTGTGTGTGTGTGCGTGTGTGTGTGTGTGCGTGTGTGTGTGTGTGCGTGTGTGTGTGTGTGTGTGTGTGCGCGTGTGTGTGTGTGTGTGTGTGTGTGTGTGTGTGTGTGTGTGTGTGTGTGTGTGTGTAAAAATCTATAGTGCACAGCCCCTCCACAGTCTGAAATCCATTTGGGAGATTGGCATCGATCACTGTTCCTGCTCTGGCTTCCTGAGAGGAAACTCCTGACCCTTAATGGAGCAGAAGATCCAGTGAAAGTTACAGACTCAAGTCAAGCTTCTTGGTTCAAACTAATGTGTTTCTAAAGCTTTGAGCGCTCACACACACGTTATTTAAAAGCTGCGGTGGGGAAAACAACGTTCTGATCCCTATGGACTGAAGGAGGCAGAGTTCGGTCATGAAATGGAGGGAATGTGGTAATGACAAAAGATTTCACATTATTCAAAGGTGTTTTATGTTGGCTGGACAAGAAAAACGCCACAACACATAAATCCTGCTGGAGAAAACAGTGGCCGGCTGTCAGACTAGTCCTAGTTACTCACCTGTTCACTGGTCATAACTTTTTTTAACTCATTTACAAAAAAAGGTAGATTGGTCTAATTTGATTCCGAAAAGTAAGACTGATTGGTTAATTGCATGTTAGTCACCTAATTTTTTTTTTTCAAGACTGGTAATAACTTTTTTTAACTTTGTTACTTTTCGGAATCAAATTAGACCAATCTACCGTTTTTTGTAAGACTGATTGGCTAATTTCTAGTTGGTCAGACTAATTCTTAAGTCTCAATTTAGCGGATATTTTTCTTCAACTGGCCCCAGGTCAGACCATCTTAATCCGTCATGATCGGTCACGATACGTACGAGGACCAATGACCTTTGACATCAGTGATGTTAAAAGCTGTCGGAACTGGTATAAACACACCTGTGCACAAACACAAATGGGATTATTATGGTCTGAAACTAAATTCCCAATTTGGGTTAAAAATAACTCAATTTGTTGAGATTTAAACTTGGTGCTAAGCCTGGTTAATGGGAGATTGTAGCTGGTTAGAACATGGGTCAACACTAGCCAAGAGAATTGACCAGGCAGTCCATCTAGACCAGCTAACAATCCTTTTCTTTAACATTAATGCATTTGGCAGACGTTTTTATCCAAAGCAACTTACATCGCATTCAAGCTCCATGTTTGATCAGTTCTTGCCTTTCATGGGAATCGAATAAATGACTTTGGCATTGCTACTGCCACTCTATTGTTTAAGCTCTGAAAGTTAAGACCAGTTTAGCCCAGCTAATGACTGTAGAGGATCCATTACAACCAGGCTAACAGCAGCTAGCATCAGGAGCTGGTCTCATCTGGTCTTCCAGCAGGGAAAACGAGGGCCTTATTGAAGAGCTGTACGCAGGACCAGAAGCGAGTGGGATTTCTCTGGGATGTGCTTCTTCCCTGTTAGCAGAAGAGCAATAAAGCATGGCTCATCAAGCACGGCTGTAATTACTGTAGAGATTGTGAAGGGCAGACAAGCCGCCGGTTGCCAGACCTGCCCTCGCGGCCTCTGAGCGACTCTCACAGTGATTAACACGTAGTAAAAGTGTTGCTAACACTCGCTAACACACACAGCTAACACTAACTGACACACACAGCTAACACCTGCTAACACAACGCTCGTTAAAACACACAGCCACAGAAACACCGCTGTCTCCAACTCAATCAGAAAAATTAATAGGAAGAGATTGCCGTGTTTGTGGTTTGGGTTCAAAGAGAAAAAACCCAATGAGATCTCGCTGTGTGTGGAGATAATGAGCCAATGAGATCTCGCTGTGTGTGGAGATAATGAGCCAATGAGATCTCGTCCTCTGTGGAGATAATGAGCCAATGAGATCTCACTGTCTGTGGAGATAATGAGCCAATGAGATCTCACTGTCTGTGGAGATAATGAGCCAATGAGATCTCGTCCTCTGTGGAGATAATGAGCCAAAGAGATCTCACTGTCTGTGGAGATAATGAGCCAATGAGATCTCGTCCTCTGTGGAGATAATGAGCCAATGAGATCTCGCTGTGTGTGGAGATAATGAGCCAATGAGATCTCGTCCTCTGTGGAGATAATGAGCCAATGAGATCTCACTGTCTGTGGAGATAATGAGCCAATAAGATCTCACTGTCTGTGGAGATAATGAGCCAATAAGATCTCGTCCTCTGTGGAGATAATGAGCCAATGAGATCTCACTGTCTGTGGAGATAATGAGCCAATGAGATCTCACTGTCTGTGGAGATGATGAGCCAATGAGATCTCGTCCTCTGTGGAGATGATGAGCCAATGAGATATCGCTCTCTGTGGAGATAATGAGCCAATGAGATCTCACTGTCTGTGGAGATAATGAGCCAATGAGATCTCGTCCTCTGTGGAGATAATGAGCCAATGAGATGTCGCTGTGTGTGTAGATAATGAGCCAATGAGATCTCACTGTCTGTGGAGATAATGAGCCAATGAG
This sequence comes from Gila orcuttii, assembly GCA_026230005.1. Taxonomy (NCBI): domain Eukaryota; kingdom Metazoa; phylum Chordata; class Actinopteri; order Cypriniformes; family Leuciscidae; genus Gila; species Gila orcuttii. The sequence goes on along the minus strand of JAPDVR010000001.1, from coordinate 879,733 downwards.
ATCTCACTGTCTGTAGAGATAATGAGCCAATGAGATCTCGCTCTCTGTGTAGATAATGAGCCAATGAGATCTCACTGTCTGTGGAGATAATGAGCCAATGAGATCTCACTGTCTGTGGAGATAATGAGCCAAATGAGATCTCACTGTCTTTGGAGATAATGAGCCAATGAGATCTTGCTCTCTGTGGAGATAATGAGCAAATGAGATCTTGCTCTCTGTGGAGATAATGAGCCAATGAGATCTCGCTGTCTGTGGATATAATGAGCCAATGAGATCTCACTGTCTGTGGAGAGAATGAGCCAATGAGTTCTCGCAATCTGTAGAGATAATGAGCCAATGAGATTTCGCTCTCTGTGGAGATAATGAGCCAATGAGATCTCGCTCTCTGTGGAGAAAATGAGCCAATGAGATCTCGCTGTCTGTGGAGATAATGAGCCAATGAGATCTCGCTGTCTGTGGAGATAATGAGCCAATGAGATCTCGCTCTCTGTGGAGATAATGAGCCAATGAGATCTCGCTCTCTGTGTAGATAATGAGCCAATGAGATCTCACTGTCTGTGAAGATAATGAGCCAATGAGATCTCGCTCTCTGTGGAGATAATGAGCCAATGAGATCTCACTGTCTGTGGAGATAATGAGCCAATGAGATCTCGTCCTCTGTGGAGATAATGAGCCAATGAGATCTCTCCTCTGTGGAGATAATGAGCCAATGAGATCTCGCTGTATGTGTAGATAATGAGCCAATGAGATCTCGTCCTCTGTCGAGATAATGAGCCAATGAGATCTCACTGTCTGTGGAGATAATGAGCCAATGACATCTCGCTCTCTGTGTAGATAATGAGCCAATGAGATCTCACTGTCTGTGGAGATAATGAGCCAATGAGATTTCGCTCTCTGTGGAGATAATGAGCCAATGAGATCTCGCTCTCTGTGGAGATAATGAGCCGATGAGATCTCGCTCTCTGTGGAGATACTGAGCCAATGAGATCTTGCTCTCTGTGGAGATAATGAGCCAATGAGATCTCGCTGTCTGTGGAGATAATGAGCCAATGAGATCTCACTGTCTGTGGAGATAATGAGCCAATGAGATCTCGCTCTCTGTAGAGATAATGAGCCAATGAGATTTCGCTCTCTGTGGAGAGAATGAGCCAATGACATCTCACTCTCTGTGGAGATAATGAGCCAATGAGATCTCGCTCTCTTTGGAGATAATGAGCCAATGAGATCTCGCTCTCTGTGTAGATAATGAGCCAATGAGATCTCACTGTCTGTGAAGATAATGAGCCAATGAGATCTCGCTCTCTGTGGAGATAATGAGCCAATGAGATCTCGTCCTCTGTAGAGATAATGAGCCAATGAGATCTCACTGTCTGTGAAGATAAAGAGCCAATGAGATCTCGCTCTCTGTGGAGATAATGAGCCAATGAGATCTCGTCCTCTGTGGAGATAATGAGCCAATGAGATCTCACTGTCTGTAGAGATAATGAGCCAATGAGATCTCGTCCTCTGTGGAGATAATGAGCCAATGAGATCTCGTCCTCAGTGGAGATAATGAGCCAATGAGATCTCGTCCTCAGTGGAGATAATGAGCCAATGAGATCTCGCTCTCTGTGGAGATAATGAGCCAATGAGATCTCGCTCTCTGTGGAGATAATGAGCCAATGAGATCTCGTCCTCTGTGGAGATAATGAGCCAATGAGATCTCGCTCTCTGTGTACATAATGAGCCAATGAGATCTCACTGTCTGTGAAGATAATGAGCCAATGAGATCTCGTCCTCTGTGGAGATAATGAGCCAATGAGATCTCGCTCTCTGTGGAGATAATGAGCCAATGAGATCTCGCTGTCTGTGGAGATTATGAGCCAATGAGATCTCACTGTCTGTGGAGATAATGAGCCAATGAGATCTCGCTCTCTGTCGAGATAATGAGCCGATGAGATCTCGCTCTCTGTGGAGAGAATGAGCCAATGAGATCTCGCTCTCTGTGAAGATAATGAGCCAATGAGATCTCGCTCTCTGTAGAGATAATGAGCCAATGAGATTTCGCTCTCTGTGGAGATAATGAGCCAATGAGATCTCGCTCTCTGTAGAGATAATGAGCCAATGAGATCTCGCTCTCTGTGGAGATAATGAGCCAATGAGATCTCACTGTCTGTGGAGATAATGAGCCAATGAGATCTCGCTCTCTGTGGAGATAATGAGCCAATGAGATCTCGTCCTCTGTGGAGATAATGAGCCAATGAGATCTCGTCCTCTGTAGAGATAATGAGCCAATGAGATCTCGCTCTCTGTGGAGATAATGAGCCAATGAGATCTCGCTCTCTGTGTACTGTAGATAATGAGCCAATGAGATCTCGTCCTCTGTGGTAGAGTTCTCAACGGGCCGGCTCGGCCCGACAAACCCGACGGGACCCGCGGGTTCGGGCCGGGTTCGGGTCGAAAATATAAGCAAATGACTCGGGTCGGGTCGGACCTCGGGCTCAATCTTTTCCGCTCAGTGAAAAAAAAAAAAATTATTAATCATCGCTGCTGTTCACCGTAAAGAAAGTCGGTCTGCTGCGTGCAACGTGCATCGCGGGGGCAGACCTGACGCCGCTGCGTGCACGCCTTTAGCCTGGAGAAGAAGATGGAGTTGGTGAAAAGTAAACTTGCCGCAGGTGAATTCACCGTCGCTACTACAGGAGTGGGAAAATCAGAGGTCTGGAAAGTGTTTGAGTGGTGCTGGATTCTGATGGAAATTCTACAGGTTATGTGCAATGCTCAAAATGCAAGGTGCTGATGAAATATGACAGCAAAAAAACAGGGTCGTCCAGAAGATTTTTATTTGAGGCATATTTAGTATATAGCCTATTTATATATTTAAAGTTTGTTTCAGTTGTTTGTATTGTTTGTATCCTATTCAGACGTGAACATTAAAGGTTGATTTGAATTCCCGTCTGCTGGTCATGATAATACGTGTATGAGAAAAAAAGAAAGAAAATCCGCGTCGGGCCGCGGGCCGGGTTCGGGCAGATAATTCATGTTGATGTGTCGGGTTACATCGGGTCCGGGCTTTAAAAGCCACGGGCCGGGTCGGGTCGGGAACTCGTTGAGAACTCTACTCTGTGGAGATAATGAGCCAATGATATCTCGCTCTCTGTGGAGAAAATGAGCCAATGAGATCTCGCTGTCTGTGGAGATAATGAGCCAATGAGATCTCGCTCTCTGTAGAGATAATGAGCCAATTAGATCTCGCTCTCTGTGGAGAGAATGAGCCAATGAGATCTCGCTCTCTGTGGAGATAATGAGCCAATGAGATCTTGTCCTCTGTGGAGATAATGAGCCAATGAGATCTCGCTCTCTGTGTAGATAATGAGCCAATGAGATCTCACTGTCTGTGAAGATAATGAGCCAATGAGATCTCGCTCTCTGTGGAGATAATGAGCCAATGAGATCTCGCTCTCTGTGGAGATAATGAGCCAATGTGATCTCGTCTTCTGTGGAGATAATGAGCCAATGAGATCTCGCTCTCTGTGTAGATAATGAGCCAATGAGATCTCACTGTCTGTGAAGATAATGAGCCAATGAGATCTCGCTCTCTGTGGAGATAATGAGCCAATGAGATCTCGTCCTCTGTGGAGATAATGAGCCAATTTGATCTCGTCTTCTGTGGAGATAATGAGCCAATGAGATCTCGCTCTCTGTGTAGATAATGAGCCAATGAGATCTCACTGTCTGTGAAGATAATGAGCCAATGAGATCTCGTCCTCTGTGGAGATAATGAGCCAATGTGATCTCGTCTTCTGTGGAGATAATGAGCCAATGAGATCTCGCTCTCTGTGGAGATAATGAGCCAATGAGATCTCGTCTTCTGTGGAGATAATGAGCCAATGTGATCTCGTCTTCTGTGGAGATAATGAGCCAATGAGATCTCGCTCTCTGTGTAGATAATGAGCCAATGAGATCTCGCTCTCTGTGGAGATAATGAGCCAATGAGATCTCGCTCTCTGTGGAGATAATGAGCCAATGAGATCTCGTCCTCTGTGGAGATAATGAGCCAATGTGATCTCGTCTTCTGTGGAGATAATGAGCCAATGAGATCTCGCTCTCTGTGGAGATAATGAGCCAATGAGATCTCGTCTTCTGTGGAGATAATGAGCCAATGTGATCTCGTCTTCTGTGGAGATAATGAGCCAATGAGATCTCGCTCTCTGTGTAGATAATGAGCCAATGAGATCTCGCTCTCTGTGGAGATAATGAGCCAATGAGATCTCGCTCTCTGTGGAGATAATGAGCCAATTTGATCTCGTCTTCTGTGGAGATAATGAGCCAATGTGATCTCGTCTTCTGTGGAGGTAATGAGCCAATGAGATCTCCTCTCTCTCTCTAGTTCAGCTAAAGGTCGATCTGTGGCTTTGAACAGCTTCATGCCTCATGAATTAAACTCCTTCGTTGAGACGAGGACTCCTCATCCTCATCTGATATTCAGAGCACCAGCTCTCTGCCCTCATTATTAATGTGAAGTCAAAGAGAAGGAGAAAACTGTAGAAGGAGAAACTTTCACTGGTGATGAGGCTTCAGTCTGACGCTCTGCTGTCACACACACTAAAGCAGCGCTACAGACATTTCTCTCAGCAGAATCTTTGTGTAGTTTTGCAGTCTGAACATCCTTATACAGTAAGTTCCGTCTGCAGCAAAACGCCGTTGCATCCAGTCATATAAGACATCTGTTGCTTTCATGTTCCATATTTACC
>JAPDVR010000001.1:845000-855000 GCA_026230005.1 Gila orcuttii | reverse complement strand
TATCTCAAAAAATTAGCATATCATGAAAAGGTTCTCTAAACGAGCTATTAACCTAATCATCTGAATCAACTAATTAACTCTAAACACCTGCAAAAGATTCCTGAGGCTTTTAAAAACTCCCAGCCTGTTTCATTACTCAAAACCGCAATCATGGGTAAGACTGCCGACCTGACTGCTGTCCAGAAGGCCATCATTGACACCCTCAAGCAAGAGGGTAAGACACAGAAAGAAATGTCTGAACAAATAGGCTGTTCCCAGAGTGCTGTATCAAGGCACCTCAGTGGGAAGTCTGTGGGAAGGAAAAAGTGTGGCAAAAAACGCTGCACAACGAGAAGAGGTGACCGGACCCTGAGGAAGATTGTGGAGAAGGACCGATTCCAGACCTTGGGGACCTGCGGAAGCAGTGGACTGAGTCTGGAGTAGAAACATCCAGAGCCACCGTGCACAGGCGTGTGCAGGAAATGGGCTACAGGTGCCGCATTCCCCAGGTCAAGCCACTTTTGAACCAGAAACAGCGGCAGAAGCGCCTGACCTGGGCTACAGAGAAGCAGCACTGGACTGTTGCTCAGTGGTCCAAAGTACTTTCTTCGGATGAAAGCAAATTTTGCATGTCATTCGGAAGACTGGGGAGAAGGAAATGCCAAAATGCCTGAAGTCCAGTGTCAAGTACCCACAGTCAGTGATGGTCTGGGGTGCCATGTCAGCTGCTGGTGTTGGTCCACTGTGTTTTATCAAGGGCAGGGTCAATGCAGCTAGCTATCCGGAGATTTTGGAGCACTTCATGCTTCCATCTGCTGAAAAGCTTTATGGAGATGAAGATTTCATTTTTCAGCACGACCTGGCACCTGCTCACAGTGCCAAAACCACTGGTAAATGGTTTACTGACCATGGTATTACTGTGCTCAATTGGCCTGCCAACTCTCCGGACCTGAACCCCATAGAGAATCTGTGGGATATTGTGAAGAGAAAGTTGAGAGACGCAAGACCCAACACTCTGGATGAGCTTAAGGCCGCTATCGAAGCATCCTGGGCCTCCATAACACCTCAGCAGTGCCACAGGCTGATTGCCTCCATGCCACGCCGCATTGAAGCAGTCATTTCTGCAAAAGGATTCCCGACCAAGTATTGACTATTGAGTGCATAACTGAACATAATTATTTGAAGGTTGACTTTTTTTGTATTAAAAACACTTCTTTTATTGGTCGGATGAAATATACTAATTTTTTGAGATAGGAATTTTGGGTTTTCATGAGCTGTATGCCAAAATCATCAGTATTAAAACAATAAAAGACCTGAAATATTTCAGTTGGTGTGCAATAAATCTAAAATATATGAATGTTTAATTTTTATCATTACATTATGGAAAATAATGAACTTTATCACAATATGCAAATTTTTTTTAGGACCTGTATATATATATATATATATATATATATTAGATATATATTAAAGTGTGATTAAAATAAATTAATAAAATAAATAACAAATATTAGATTAAATAAAAATTAGCTATTCATAAACGAATAAAAATAGATTCAAATGATGAATCTTACATTAAAAATAAATAAATATATACAAATAAATAACACATTTGGTTAAAATAAAAATAAAAATAATACACAGTACAGTACTATAGTGACTACAAAACGTTTTAATCCATTAGTTCATTAAACCAGCGTTCTGGCCCAGTTTCAGAAGAAACTATAGTAGTGTGTGTTCAACTGGTGTGTGTTCAACTGGTGTGTGTTCAACTGGTGTGTGTTTAACTGGTGTGTGTTTAACTGGTGTGTGTTCAAATGGTGTGTTTAACTAGTGTGTGTTTAACTGGTGTGTGTTCAACTGGTGTGTGTTCAACTGGTGTGTGTTTAACTGGTGTGTGTTTAACTGGTGTGTGTTCAAATGGTGTGTTTAACTAGTGTGTGTTTAACTGGTGTGTGTTCAACTGGTGTGTGTTTAACTGGTGTGTGTTTAACTGGTGTGTTCAACTGGTGTGTTTAACTAGTGTGTGTTTAACTGGTGTGTGTTCAACTGGTGTGTGTTCAACTGGTGTGTGTTCAACTAGTGTGTGTTCAACTGGTGTGTGTTTAACTGGTGTGTGTTCAACTGGTGTGTTTAACTGGTGTGTGTTTAACTGGTGTGTGTTCAACTGGAGTGTGTTTAACTGGTGTGTGTTCAACTGGTGTGTGTTCAACTGGTGTGTGTTTAACTGGTGTGTGTTCAACTGGTGTGTGTTTAACTGGTGTGTGTTCAACTGGTGTGTGTTTAACTGGTGTGTGTTCAACTGGTGTGTGTTTAACTGGTGTGTGTTCAACTGGAGTGTGTTTAACTGGTGTGTGTTCAACTGGTGTGTGTTCAACTGGTGTGTGTTTAACTGGTGTGTGTTCAACTGGTGTGTGTTTAACTGGTGTGTGTTTAACTGGTGTGTGTTCAACTGGTGTGTTTAACTGGTGTGTGTTTAACTGGTGTGTGTTCAACTGGAGTGTGTTTAACTGGTGTGTGTTCAACTGGTGTGTGTTCAACTGGTGTGTGTTTAACTGGTGTGTGTTCAACTGGTGTGTGTTTAACTGGTGTGTGTTCAACTGGTGTGTGTTTAACTGGTGTGTGTTCAACTGGAGTGTGTTTAACTGGTGTGTGTTCAACTGGTGTGTGTTCAACTGGTGTGTGTTTAACTGGTGTGTGTTCAACTGGAGTGTGTTTAACTGGTGTGTGTTTAACTGGTGTGTGTTTAACTGGTGTGTGTTCAACTGGTGTGTGTTCAACTGGTGTGTGTTTAACTGGTGTGTGTTCAACTGGTGTGTTTAACTGGTGTGTGTTCAACTGGAGTGTGTTCAACTGGTGTGTGTTTAACTGGTGTGTGTTTAACCGGTGTGTGTTCAACTGGTGTGTTTAACTGGTGTGTGTTTAACTGGTGTGTGTTCAACTGGAGTGTGTTCAACCGGTGTGTGTTTAACCGGTGTGTGTTCAACTGGTGTGTGTTCAACTGGTGTGTGTTTAACCTGTGTGTATTCAACCAGTGTGTGTTTAACCGGTGTATGTTTAACTGGTGTGTGTTTAACTGGTGTGTGTTCAACTGGTGTGTGTTTAACCGGTGTGTGTTCAACTGGTGTGTGTTTAACCGGTGTGTGTTTAACCGGTGTGTGTTCAACTGGTGTGTTTAACTAGTGTGTGTTTAACTGGTGTGTGTTCAACTGGTGTGTGTTTAACTGGTGTGTGTTTAACTGGTGTGTTCAACTGGTGTGTGTTTAACTAGTGTGTGTTTAACTAGTGTGTGTTCAACTGGTGTGTGTTCAACTGGTGTGTGTTTAACTGGTGTGTGTTCAACTGGTGTGTGTTCAACTGGTGTGTGTTTAACTGGTGTGTGTTCAACTGGTGTGTTTAACTGGTGTGTGTTTAACTGGTGTGTGTTCAACTGGAGTGTGTTCAACTGGTGTGTGTTTAACTGGTGTGTGTTCAACTGGTGTGTGTTCAACTGGTGTGTGCTTAACTGGTGTGTGTTCAACTGGTGTGTGTTTAACGAGTTCGAGTGTGTGTGTGTTTGTGTGTGTGTGTGAGATGCTCTTGTGTTGAATGGCTTCTTCTGCATGAAGGCACTGATCGATACACACTCTACACACACTGGCCAGTCGATGTGTGTGTGATGGAGGCGTGCGCAGACCAAACACACAGCTTGTTAAAACCAGCGGTTAGTCCTGACGCCAGACGTGTGTGTTCCTCTGACCTGTCAATCATCCACATCATCGCTCCACTGACCTGTCAATCATCCACATCATCAGCCTGTTCATCAATCACTTCTACATCTCTCAAGAGTTCAGCTCAGGGTGCATCATGGGTAATCCTGACACCAGCTACATTATCCTATATCAGCACTTACATATATTATATATTGTGTAAAATTAAAATATAATGACTCTGTGCATCATTGATCAAAGATGAATACAGTACTGTAATTTATCACAGGAGAAACTCAACGAACTGCTTGTTAACAAACGCTTTTGCTTGGGTTTGTAACTAATTTGCATAATGCCCACCTCTGGTCTTGATTGGCTGATCAGCGTCTCTTAGCTCCGCCCTCAAACATTGTAGTTTATCTGAGACTGGAAGAGTTTGTGTTCGTGTCGAGAAGACGCTGTTTTCTGAGATTGATACGGTAAAACCCACGCTATCGTTACTGTTCGTATCACTGTAAATCAAGAGCTGAGATTCAGATATGATAATGAGCGTTTGGTTTCTGACCAATCACAACAGAGCAGCTCTCAGAGAGGTGGGGCTTAGAGAGACTGAATCTTCAAACGAAGCGTTTCAGACACTGAGAAAAGAGCTGATGCTGCGATGTGTATTATAAGAGAACTAAAGTGTTTTTGGCTTTGGATGAGTGTAAACCTTTCGTAGGAGACGCCAAAACTGCGAAGGAATGTTTAAAATAGCATAACAGTGGCACTTTAACATCTTCAGTCATTTTGCTTCTCCAGTAAATGTATCTTGATTTAGGAATTTGTAGATATTTGTGCTGGAAAACGAGATAGAAACGCTGAGCATTTATAAAGTGCAATCGCTGTCGACGTCCAGTGAGACCATCACACTTCATTAACATTCAGTCAATCAAAATGAGCGACAGAAAATGAAAGAAGTTCCCGCGGCTCCTGAAGATAAAGCCTGTTAGCAGATCAGTGTGTGAATGATCCTCTCGACGAATACAGCGCTGTATCAGCACAAACGCTTCACTGAAGCCAGATTATGATTCAGTTCACTTCTCTTTATCACAGAGATTAACTGAAAAGGGCTGAACCTGATAATTAATAAATGATCAGGTTTGATAAAAGCATAAAGTGTCTGTGTGTGTCGCGACACAAAGAGGATAAGCGTCTCTGACGGGATTAAACTCTCCCACTGCGTCTATTCTACACACATTACTCTCACAGACAAAAGGACAATTTGTTTTCGCAAAGCTGATACACGGCTAATTCTCTTAGCTGAGATGTAGACGGATTCTAGAGGTAAAACGTGGAGCGTAAGCCAATCAGACGCAGCGCATGCGGGACGTTTCAGTTCATGCTAATTTTGGCGAGGAGAGCAGAGGTTCAGTTTCGGCTACAGACGTCACGCTTCCATGACTTCAGGCTTGCTCTACATTTACACTCATGCACTTGGCATTAGCTTTCATTCAAAGCAGACATTATTATGTTCACGCATTCCCTGGGAATCAGAGCCATGACTGTGAGGAAGAAAATTACCCTCGACACAAGTTTGCTTCTTGTTTTCGAACTTGGAATGTCCCGAAAATACTCAACAATCTTTTTCCCCCATTGTTTTAAGGACAAAACTTAAAAAGAATTCAAATTAATCAATAAAAAATATTGTAAATAAGTAACAAATTGTCTTAAAGTCCCCCTGTGGTGAAAATCCAGCTTTTAATGTTGTTTATGTCTATGTGGTGTTTTTAATATGCTTTAAGACAAACCATGTGTAATTTAATAAGTCGACAGCATTGCTGAGCATTTTCTGCTTAAAACTGCAGTGAACCAAAGACAGTCTCAAAAACACGGTTTGAAATCACTGGTGTTTCTGACGTCACAAACTACCTTGTAACCAATCAGATCAACGTGTGATCGTCAACGAGTGGATCTCTGAGTGAGTGAGTGAGTGGAGGCGGGGCTCATTTGCATATTCATAAAACCGCGCATACTAAATGAGGCAAGGGTGTCGAGTTACATTCAAGATATTTTAAGGAAAAAACGCTTAAATATGTAATTTTGGTGATCAAATATGAGTTTTTATGGACAATATTATTGACTACAGGGGGACTTTAAATTCCCAAAACTCTTTTGGTGTAAAAACATTCTCCAGAATTGTATGTTTCTGAAAGTTCTCTGAATGTTCAAAATGTCCAAAACCTTTTTTTTCTTGGTTATGAGAACATTGAGGGAACATTCCATTGTATCATTCTTCTAACATCACGGGAACGTTACTTTTAACGTGACTTTAGACGAACGCCCAACTAATGTTTCAGAAACACCCTCCATTTGAGAACATTATTGAAGACCGATAACTCTGAGCAGACGTTCTGTTAATGTTCCTGGAAGAACGCTTGTTGACAGAACGTTCCCTGTTCGCTGGATAGGAACAATATTACAAACGTCTTATCTTCTCAAGAAGGTTTTTGCTCTGTTCATCCTTGCTTGAACTCATGTAACCGCTGAAAGACTTTTGTCCTGCATCGCCTCATGTTTTATTGAGCGTTTTCCTGCGCTGGGAATCTTCCCGTCTTAAATTGCTCAGACAGTATTTGTCTTTGGCCTGGAGTAACTTGTATTGCGTGACGAGACGCTGGCGACCCTCTGATGGGTTTCACACGTTCACTGCAGGAACGAGAGTGTGTGTTATAAGACCTCAGGACATCAGGTGACCGAGATCCAGATCCGAACACAAAGCATTAGAACATCAGCTCTATTCCCAGCATGAATGAGATCAAGCGCACTTTGAATGAAAAAGTCAGTCAAATGAGTTCTGTTATATAACGTATCTTCAGCGTAAACACATTGTGTTGCAGTAAACGTCTCCTGAAACCGGCTAGTCCCTGTTTTCAGAATCAAGACGAGATGAAACGGGTTGTTTGTTTCAGGCGAGCTCGGGGAACGAAACGCCTAAAGAAATGCAGAAGAAATGTTTCATAAAACACACGTTTCCCCTCAGCGTCTACATTTGATCATAAACCTGTTTCATACAGAAAAACCATGTTGTTTACCGTATCATCCTGCACAATTTACAGATTTACACAACAATTAAAAACATTGGGGTCAGTAAGAAAAACATTGGGGTCAGTAAGATATTTAAAATATATATATATATATATATATATATATATATATAAACTAGGGATGTAAATTTTCACAAATTCCCATGATCGATCGTCGTTTAAATTAACGATCAATTAATCGATTAATCGTTAGCCTTAATACTGCATGTCAGGGTCTGCAATGCAAATGCTGCTCAAAACTACATGTTCCTCAGCAAATGAATGAGAATGGTTTTTAATCTAAATAAAGGGCTAGTTAGCCTAGAAATCTAGACGCACCCTAGCGGCGGTCTAGCAACTCTGCGTTGACTTTCGAGCTGAGTATGGGGTCTCTGCGGAACAAAAGTGGAACAAAAGTGGGTATTTCTAAATTTGTGGGAGTTTTCAAACTGGTGGGTGTTTATAAATCATGCAATGAAAATTATGCCTTTCACCTGACCCCGCCCCTAAACCTACCCTCACTGTGACATGGGCAAATCAGGTAACGCGGTTGAAAACGCCCCTCTGTCGCCCACTGATTCGGTACTCCTATTACTGTCCTGCAGAGACCTATATTTGTTCGAGCTGGAAAAACCAAAAACTGGTCAGGCCAATCAGATCGTGTATAGAGTCGGTGGGCGGGCTTAACATAATGACGACAGAGTTGCGATGGTTCACTTCTACTTGAATGGCTGCTGCTGCTGGCGAACAGCGCTCTTTCGTTTCCGCTTTGCCACGACTCTGGAGGATTTGAAGTTAAACTTTTCTTTGAAACAAGAACAAAGAACGGCTTTGCTCTGACTCTGACTCGTCACCTTCTTCGTTGCTCTGGTTGGTTGTAGCGCTGAAAGACAACCGTTTATCCCGCCCCTCGGAATGAGGAATGCCAATGGAGAGTTCCCAGACCCAACATCTTGATGTAGGTCTGGTATGCCAGGCTAAGGGCTAGTAAGGATTGTAAAATGTTTCGATGTGATTGATCATTTAATTAAATTAATTAATGAATTATCAAATAACGACTACAATGTGTCACCAACGGCGTCTCAGATGCGTGCTTGTCAGAGTGTGTGACTGTCGTAGACGCGCTCTTCCTGGAACAACGCGCTGAAAACAGCAACTAAACCCAATGAATTCACAACGATTTAATAAAATGGTGTTCTCGTGGTTGTAATATGACAGTGTAAGTGTGTGTGCGAGTGTGTGTGTGTGTGTGTGTGCGAGTGTGTGTGCGTGTACTTGTACAACTATCTTTGTGAGGACCAGTTTGAGTTTTAGACCATTGGAGTGAGGACAAAGAGAGTAAAGTGAAGACATTTTGGCCGGTCCTCACTTTCTGAGACCCCTTTAAAGGCCTGTTTGAGGGTAAAGACTTGGTTTTAGGGATAAGGTTATAATTAGGTTAAGGGTAGGTTTAGGGTAAGGGTTCGGGTTAAGCACTTAGTTGTGATGAGTAAGGTTAGGGTAAGCGGCTAGAGATTGCATTGTGTCAATGAATGTCCTCATAAAGATAGATGTACAAGAGTGTGTGTGTGTGTGTGCGCGTGTGTGCGAGTGTGTGTGTGCGTGTGCAGTACCTTTGAGGTCCAGGTTCCTGGCTCCGTTGGAGTGCTGTGTCACGGTGCGAGAGTCGATCTTCAGCATGTGCACGTTGTTGGTGTCTCGGGAAACCACCACGTTGTGCCACTGATTGTCATTGAGCGGCTTCTCAGAGTTTCCCTTCATGAGAGACGGCCCGTTCCCGAGGTCAAACACGTAGTGGATAAACCTGAACACACGGACAAACATCTCACATCAGAATACGGATGCAAACATGCTCAACACTCCCGACGGCTGATTCTTGGCTAGTGTTTTATTATTATATATCATTATACTGACATAAAGGTGTGTTTTAAACTCTGACAGCTGCAGGACAATGATAGTCTGAGAAACACACACTTTAGTTTGTATTTTCACTTTGATTTTCTTATTTTCACAGTGTCACTTTTCAATGAATGAAACCCATTTCCTCCGTCCTATTCTAATACCGTGGTAAATGTCGCTCTGTGTTTTTTCTCTGCATTTCCCTTCAGTTATTGATTATAAAAAAAGCTTGTTTCCTTTGACTGGTCATAACCGCTTCTGTTGGCAGCGTGAACAATTATGCAGTAAACCTCTTTAAACAACACAACAGCTGAAGACTTTCCAACAAAGACACAAACAGCATCTCACACACCACATATCTGGTTGCTAAGAAACACAATTATTCAGAACAATGAGTTTTGTGGAATCTAAACAATGTTTGTGTGTAAAATGATTCTGTTGGAACTCGCCTTCTTGACATCAAAACTTCCCAGACTAGCATTATTTCCATGTGAGATGAAAACAAAAATCTACAGGAAAAACATTCAGGTGTCTTCATACGTGCTTCAGATTCTAAACTCCATCTGCTCAAATCATTATTAAAACTGAAATAAAAATAAACTAAACCATAATAAATATAAAAGCCTAAACTAAATAAGTTCTGGTACTAAAATTACAATGTTGATCTCTGTCAACCCATGAATCATGAGGAGTCACTGAGAACCAGTGAACAAGTGTCAGTGGGTTTCACCTGATCTCTGATCCGTTTTATACATTTGTAGACGTTTTAATTAGACATTAGTATAATTAAAATGAGGTAGTTAATAGTTTCTAAAGGGTCTGTTTAGCTGAGCCATTCATAAAATAAACAAAACAAACCCTGACAACTGATAAAAAAACACATTTACACAATAATCGTTTTAGATGATTAGATAATTGCATTTTATGCATGTTTCTGTTGCATTTACACTGTTCTGGCCACTAGGGGTCCCCGTGGAGACGGTGTCGGAGTGTTTCGAAGTCTCGACACATTCGATTGAACTGTTTCGGTGTTTCACGAAGCCTCGATCAGCCACCACTGGGTAAAAGTGGAGACCTGCTGTTCCTCAGATTGCTATGGGTGGTTGCAGGAGGGCAGAAGAGCATGAAGATTCAGTTCCAACACAAAGTTTTAATGATGAATAGACAAACAGGCAGGGCCACACACACTAAAGCAACGTACACCAAACAGAGAATTAATGTTAGGGACCAACTTATATAGCCAACAAAAACGAAGATGAACTCAGCGGACACAAATGAACTAATAATGAGGAGCGGGAAAACACATGATAAGAATGAATTCGATCTGCCAAATCCTCAAACATGTTCAAAGCTATGTTAAAACAACAT
>JAPDVR010000001.1:777500-840000 GCA_026230005.1 Gila orcuttii | reverse complement strand
AACAGAGATTCACATAATAACCTAGAATACAGTCTAACACTTGATGCTGCTCTGTGAAGTCTTCGTCGTCGGTTAGGAACCTGTGTGTGTGTGTGTGTGTGTGTGTGTGTGTGTGTGTGTGTGTGTGTGTGTGTGTGTGTGTGTGTGTTTGTGTGTGTGTGTGTGTGTGTGTGTGTTGTGTGCTCTTTGATACCAATCTTTCATTTGAAAGTCACGTTTCTAGCATCCGTAAAAGCACATTCTTCCATCTTAAACATATATCTAAATTACGTCATATGCTCTCTATGAAAAATGCGGAACAATTAGTTCATGCGTTCATGACATCAAGGCTAGATTATTGTAATGCTCTTATGGGTGGTTGCTCTGCATGCTTAATAAACAATCTACAACTGGTCCAAAACGCAGCAGCTCGAGTTCTTACCAGAACCAGGAAGTATGGCCATATTAGCCCGGTTCTGTCAACACTGCATTGGTTCCCTATTAAACATCGTATACATTTTAAAATATTGCTGATTACATACAAAGCACTAAATGGTTTAGCTCCCCAGTACTTGAGCGAGCTCTTAACGCATTATAGTCCTTCACGTCTATTGTGATCTCAAAACTCCGGACAGTTGATAATACCTAGAATATCTAAATCGACTGCTGGCGGTAGATCCTTTTCCTATTTAGCACCAAAACTCTGGAACAATCTTCCTAACATGGTCCGGGAAGCAGACACAGTCTGTCAGTTCAAATCTAGACTAAAACCACATCTCTTTGGCTTAGCATACACATAACACATTACAGACCTCTATAATTCAATGTTAGGCTGCATAGTTTAGATCAGCCGGAACCGGGAACACTTCCCATAAATCCTGATGTACTTGGTACATCATAAGAAGGATGGCGTCTACGCTAATATTAGTCTCTCTGTTTATTCCGAGGTTTACCGCAGTCCGCCGGATCCAGGCTGTATCCGGATCTGATGAAGGACCATCACCTGGACACGACGACAACGCATCCCTGAAGTGCAAGCCTCATCAACACTGTGAAGGCCTCAAGGACACCTCAACAAACTCGTCTCCATACCGGCATGATGACTCCGACCCCAACCAGATGAACTGGATAAATATTGTGAATGTTCTGATCCAATCTGACCTCTGACCTGTAATGCTGCCTAAATCATAATCATACACTGTTCGTTCATTGGCCAAAGGAGGACTGCTCCCCCGACTGAGCCTGGGTTCTCCCAAGGTTTTTTTCTCCATTCTGTCACTGATGGAGTTTTGGTTCCTTGCCACTGTCGCCTTTTTCGCCTTTGCCACCATTGGCTTTTTGCTTAGTTGGAGACATTTAATTTTATATTCAACAATATTATTACAACATTATTTTCCTGTTATCTCTGTAAAGCTGCTTTGAAACAATCTGTATTGTAAAAAGCGCTATATAAATAAAGGTGACTTGACTTGACTTGATTTACATGTGAGCAGATACACCTGTACTGTGTGTGTGTGTGTGTGTGTGTGTGTGTGTTTGAGTATGTGTGTGAGTGCATGTGTGCGTGTGTGTGTGTGTGTGTGTGTGTGTGTGTGTGTGTGTTGTAGGCAGAATAAACGAGTTGAACCACTTACTGAGGTTACAGTCTATCCTGATACAGTCTGGTGGGAGAGAGAGTGAGATGGTGAGATCCAATTAAAGTGAGACAGAGAGAGACAGAAAATATTTCACATCCTTCAAAGTTCATTCTGCAGACATCTGATGATCAGAGCACCATCCGGGGACACACACGAGTCAGAGACGCCCTTCCCGACCAGTGTCCCGCTCCTCCGGCTTACAATCCCGTTAGTTAGTTAAGTATCATCTGTGTTAAAGAGAGTCACTAAAAATACAACTGTTCATTGTTAATTCATGTAAATCCTACTGTATCATATCTGAAACATACATTTCTGAATGATCAACAGTCTTTTAGTATAATTGTTCAAACGTCTTTCTTCAGCTTGTGTTTCACATGTCTTTCTGCTGTCAAATCTGACCTGATTTTATCAAGTAAACGGTATAATAACTTTGATATTGTTAGTAATATTTCAGCTGGCCTGAAGCAGTCATGAAATAAGTGTGATTCGCTCCTGATTTACAAAGTCCATCAGTAAAGCCGGAGGAGAGGGATCATCTTCAGCTGGGAACAGAGGGAAAGGGTTCTCTGCACACCTCAGCCGTCACACACACACATACACACACACACACACACACACACACACACACACACACACACACACACACACACACACACACACACACACACACACACGCACACACAAACACACAGGCCTCTGTCTCCCCCTGCTGGTCAGAGGTTAACTGCAGGCTGAGGTGTGTCTCAGTGTGTGTCAACCGCTACAGAATAGTGTGAGCAAACAGTCAGGGATCGGCTCACAGCACACACACACACACACACACAGATATAAGGCTGTCGAACGACACGGTGAGGGAGTTTAAGCCTATATTTCAGTCCTCCAGTGAAAGATGAGAAGCTCTGTCTCTTTTTGCAGTGTCCTTTTTCCATCACTGATTTGAACTTAAACAGTCATTCATCAATGCTTTTGGAAGCAAAACATGAAAGTGTAAAAAGTTATAAATGTTCACTGTAAAGCAGATATTCAATGCAAAATATTTATGGCACCTAAAAGTGCTATAAAAATCAAAGCAAAGTTATGTCCAAATTTGAAGTTGATATCACAAAAATTTAGCCGCTGAAAAGTTTTAAAGTGACTTTCCAGACAGCAACATAGTGTCGGCCCAGATCCGGCCCACATCTGCGCCGTGTGGAATCCCAGTGTACCGGATCCGGCCCACATCTGCGCCGTGTGGAATCCCAGTGTACTGGATCCGGCCCACATCTGCGCCGTGTGGAATCCCAGTGTACCGGATCAGGCCCACATCTGGGCCATGTGGAATCCCAGTGTACCGGATCAGGCCCACATCTGGGCCATGTGGAATCCCAGTATACCGGATCCGGCCCACATCTGGGCCATGTGGAATCCCAGTGTACCGGATCCGGCCCACATCTGGGCCATGTGAAATCCCAGTGTACCGGATCAGGCCCACATCTGGGCCATGTGGAATCCCAGTGTACCGGATGTGGGCCGGATCTGGGCCGACACTATGTTGCTGTCTGGGTTGTCCGTTTCCCAGGATGAATTTTGAGTGATTAAACTTTCGAATGATGATTACTGGAATGTGTGAGGGGAATAATTAAGACTTAACAGGCTTTATCACTGAACTCTGAATCTGTGGAGCTAAAGGTAATTAGACGTCAGAGATGAAAGACTGTGTGTGTGTGTGGCAGGAGCCGGTCTCTCAGGCTGTTGGCCTCGGGGTCGCAGACAGACACGCGTTGAAGGGACGGAAGAGTCCGGGGGAGAGAGAGAGACAGAGAGAGAGAGAGAGAGAGAGAGAGAGGGAGAGAGGGAGAGAGAGAGAGAGGGAGAGAGAGAGGGAGAGAGGGAGAGAGAGAGGGAGAGAGGGAGAGAGAGAAACAGAGAGAGAGAGAGAGAGAGAGAGAGAGACAGAGAGAGAGAGAGAGAGACAGAGAGAGAGAGAGAGCGAGAGAGAGACAGAGAGAGAGAGAGAGAGAGAGAGATGATCGAGTTTCTCTCCCACCGTGTGATTTCCCAGAATGCACCGCTGCCCTTTGCCGCCGTCCACCAGAGAGTTAATTTTTTTCTAATTTTATAATACATTTTCGAATAAAAGAAGCGTGAAAGGGTCCGTATGCAGATCTCAGATAGTGAATGAGACACAATATCTTACACAGTATTACACTTCTCGTCCCTTTAACACATTCGGTTGTCTATAAGTAAAGTTGCACCAGTATAACTCTCATTAGAGTGTTAGTAGAGTATTAGTAGACTGGTAGGGTTAGGGTTAGAATAAGTTGACATATACTTTCATAGTCACTTATAGTCAGTAGAGTGTCTGTTGGAGGAGCATCACAATAAAGAGTTATTAGATATGAAGCAGACAGTCTACTAATACTCTAATGAGAGCTAGTTGACATGTAGATGCAACGTTACTTATAGTCAACAGAATGTTCAAAGGGACCATCAAAATAAAGTGAATACACTGGAGTAGTTTAGACAATTTTTTTCTTCTTTCCCATTTTTTCTTTTTTTCTTCTTTTTTCCCTTTTTTCTTCTTTTTTTGTGTTTTATTTATTTTTGTGACATTTTCAATCAGTCCCTACAGAAGAAGAGAAGTGTTCTGTCGCCCTCTGCTGGTGGACGGAGTGATCTTCAGGCAGAGCGAGACCCGTCTGACAGAGATGACACGACAGTGGAGAGAAGAGGAGGAGAGGAGGAGAGAGAGGGAGGGCAGAGGCAGCAGTTACCCAGGTTGACGGTGAGTTTGACCCGTCCCCCGTCCAGCTCGAGCCTCAGTGTGTCGGCAGACTCTCTGGAGGTGGTGGCCATCAGGATCCCGAAGGCCCGCTGGGACATGAAGCGCAGGGACACGTCCTCCGCCTCCGTGTGCATGGAGCCGGGCATGAGGATCTTCAGATACATGCTGCCATCATAGCTCAACACTGTGGCCTCTGTGGACACACACACACACACACACACACGACTCTCTGAGACAAGTGGCAGATGTGACAAACTACACTGAAAAAAATAACTTGTAGGATTTACTTGATAAAAGCCTCGTAATAATTTGCAATAACATATTTTAAGTAAATTTTACTGCTACTACTCCCAGACAACTTCCCAGACAGCAACATAGTGTCGGCCCACATCCGTTAGACATGGATTCCACACGGCCCGGATGTGGGCCGGATCTGGGCCGAAACTATGTTGCTGTCTGGATTACCTGTTATTATCAAGTAAAATCTACTTACTATTGAACTTAACATTCATTTGACATTTAATTGACACGCAACATTTAATATAAAAGTAATTAAGTAAATAATACTTAATCATATTTAATGCCACATATAGAATTAAGTAACATCTACTTAACTAAGTAGAGTAAATTTAACAAATTAACTTCATTCTCAAACAATATAACACTGAATTACTTTTAAAGTGTATGCTTCACTTAGAAACATCTAAATAAATAATGCAATAGAGATTGTATGGATTCCATACTGTATCTGCATAATAGAAGTAATATTGCATTTGAACACAGAGAACTCAATACTTGGTACACAATACACAATGACGGCAACATTTGATAGATCATTTTTGAGTATGAATGTGTCATTTTGAGTAGAAAATTTAGTCCAGATGTCAGAAAATGGCAAGTTACCAAACTTAACAACAAAAGCAATGATAAAACAGGGTAAAAACAGCTGGAAAACAGTGAAAAATCAACCTTATTAATTATTCATGCCCCAGTGCATGATGGTGAGAAGGTTTTACTTAATTGTATATTGTTGATATTTAAAGGGGTGGTAAAACACGATTTCACTTTTCTAACTTTAGCTAGTGTGTAATGTTGCTGTTTGAGCATAAACAACATCTGCAAAGTTACAGCGCTCAAAGTTCAAAGCAAAGGGAGATATTTGCTTTTAAAGAAAAGGACTACAACAAACGGCTGGTTGGGACTACACAACATTCCTCCCGGGTTAGTGACATCAGCAACCCTAAAATGTACATAAGCCCCGCCCCCGGGACACGCAGTCCATGTTGAGAAGAGGAAAAGTTGTTGTATAAGAGTACATTTGTGAGTCAGCTCAAACTTTAGCATCCTTCTTTTCACATGCAATAAAAAGTCACTCTGTGTGCATCTCACAACTGTTCCTATACGAGCGATTTATAGATTATCATGACAGAATATGCTAATTGAAGATAGTTAACTCCACATCAGCAACATAAATTCATCAACTAACCATTCAGAGACGTCCTGTTGCATTCTACATGTTGTCACTTCTTCTTGAGTCTCTCCATATTTGTCTGACTCTGTTTTAACATTAAAGACAGAACAGTTTCTGTAATGTGTTTAGTGTGTCTGCATGAGGTAATCGCTCTGCTAACACACAAGAGCTCTTGAAACCCCGCCCTCTGAGGCAGCTCATTTGCATTTAAAGGGCCAGGCACAAAACGGTGCGTTTTTGCTAACCCTCAAAAAGTGACAACTTTAACATGCTATATAAAAATATCTGATGAGTATTTTGTGCTAAAACTTCACACACACACACACTCTGGGGACAACAGAGATTTATTTTACATCTTGTGAAAAGGGCATTTTACCACCCCTTTAAGCTTTAATTTCTACAAGCTTGAATTGAGTACTAATATAGGATTTACTTTGTTTTTTTGTTTGTTTTGTTTTTTTATTCTTTCCTGACATGACATTTTCATGTAGAAATTACATTCGTTTTTTTCTGTAGTATTTACTTCACCGCAGAATCATTTTTTATCAGTGTACACCAGTGTTTCTCAACCTCTCCTGCAGGGACCCCCTGACAGGACATGTTTTTGTTTTAACCCTGAAAAGACACACCTGATTCAATTAATTAAAGGCTCAAAGGCTTAATGTGTAGCTGACTAATTGAATCAGGTGTGCCATTTGAGGGTTAAAACAAAAACATGTCCTGTCAGGGGGTCCCTGCAGGAGAGGTTGAGAAACACTGGTGTACACACACATTAACACCATCATGTCCCCTGTGTAGTGTAAATCTGTCCTGCTGACACTGGGTGGCAGTAAAGCACTGCTGGAAAACTGCTGATAATCACACAGATCCAGCATCATACATCATAAACATCATACAACACAACATCTGGCTGTTAAAAAGATGAGAATAAAAATGTTTAATAAAACAAACAGGCTTCTCTTAAAGTGTTTCTCCAACACACTACTAAACACCTGTTCCTGCTATAAACATGAGGAATGAAACTACAGAGATGTAATATTCTGCGTGTAAGCGCTTGAGCTCAGTGGTGTGGAGTCTGACTGGAAGGATCTCGTTTGATATCAGAGACGAGCAGCTTTAACTCCAGCTGGTGTCGTAAAGCAGCACAGACGGTTCTGCTGAGCATCACTGCTCCGGTACGTTTCCCAGACATGAGCGAGGATCCGACACATGGCGAGTCCAGAGAGCGCTGATGGAGCGAGGCCGCGGGAAATGAAGCGCAGAACTCGGATAAAAGCCTCACGGATGCTAAATATAACCGCTGAAAAATGCCACAGACTCACACGGGTCAGACCGAGTGAGAACGACACACACATCACTCTTCATTGCCCACTTTTTGTTATGGAATATTTAAGTGTTTATTGTAAATGATTTATGGGTACACATCATCATTATGTTGTGTTAATAATCCTAAATCAAAATAAGTTCCTCTTGCAGCATCTCTTCTCTTCTCTGATGACGAGGGCGGGGCTATAACCTGTCACTCACATGAGATCAGCCAATAGCAAACCTCAACCATCCAATCAATTCCCCTCGGACACAATCAAGCCCCGCCCACATTAGGGACAATAGGGAAGAAAATACTTCTGTTTCATGATGACTTTAAAGCTTATGCTGTTTCTATGTCCTATTGTATTTATTTGTGCCATTGCTTGTCATTTGTTTACTTGTCTTTTAATAATGTTTGATAGGTAAAGGAAATGGAAATGTTTGAACTATACATTAGTTACATTAATTCCAGTATTCAAAATGAATTGTGAAATTCCACTGGTATCTAAAGTGTTAATGTCATAACAACCTTATTTATTAGAAGACAAGGTTATAAGATCTTTGTCACCTCACATCAAACCATGTGTTCGAAATCTAGGTGTGTATATTGACAGCTCTCTAAAACTGGACAAACAGAAAATTATGTTGTAAAGTCAAGTTTCTTTCACTTACGCAATCTAGCAAAGATGAAATCATGCTTGACGTTTAAAGGCCTTGAAACTGCGATCCACACTTTGATAACATCAAGACTTGACTACTGTAATGTGTTATAGACGGCAGGTAGTCAGTCATCTATTTTACATTTACAAAAAGTTCAAAATTCAGCTGCTAAACTTTTAATGGTGTTAAAAAAACACATTACTCGACCCTGGTCTCCTTGCGCTGGCTTCCGGTCTGCTATAGGATTGATTTTAAACTTCTGTTATTGGTGTACAAATCCTCGCATGGACTCGCACCGGCCTATCTTCTCTCAGATCTCTAAACTGAACACCAGACTGGACGAACTTCGAGATCAGCGACTCAGAAATTACACAAAATTCCCAGGACACATATGAGTAAAAAATGAGATAAAGGATTTTGCTGTAGCAGCGCCTAAACTTTGGAACAGTTTGCCTAAACATATTAGAGACGCTGCTACTGTACAGGATTTTAAAGGACAAATCAAAACATCTGTTTTCAATAGCTTTTAATCAGTGACAATTTTATTACATGTGTTGCCTATGTGATGCTCTTTTCTCTTCTTTTTTTCTGTGTGACATAGTAAAGCACATTGATCAACTTGTGTTGTTTTAACTGTGCTATTTAAATAAAGTTGCTATTGCTATTACTGTCAGACCTCAAAAACCTGTCCATTTAATTTGTATCTTTGTTCAATTGTATTTATTTGTGTTTTTCCTTGAAATTTGATTATTTGTTCTTATTTTATTACTGTCTCTTTACTTGGCTTTAATATTGTTTTAAATTTATATTAGTTAGGCTAGTAGTTTTAGCTGTTGCATCGAAATTGCAATAGAGAATTGTGAATTTTCTCTGGTATCTAACATTTTGGTGTCATTAATGCCTGTTTTATGGCTGGTACATTGTCAGGCCATTGGCAGGTGTGGCAAAAAGTTAGTCTTAAGGTGATGATACACAGGGCAACTTTTTGAGCAATGTTGATGAGCAATGTTGCCGTCAACGGGAAACCAGATGAGACACAGGGGCGGCGACCGATCTAAATAGATAGAAATTTATTGCCCATTTTCAATGGGAAAGTGCTCAAGCAACAATCGCTCGGCATGATTGCTCAAAAAATTGCCCTGTGCCCTATTATTTATTTTTATTAATTAATTATTGTTTTTTTGGTTTGTTGTGGGGCCAGTAAAAAAGTTAGCAGGGCAAAAACAGTCCCTAACTACCTATGCGTTTGTGTGTGCGTTTGTGTGCCTGTCTGTCCAGGCTCTCTTACCGATCTCGCAGTTGCTGCCCAGGAACCCGGTGCCGGTGCAGTCGCAGATGTAGCGGTTCCAGCCCTCCTTGCACTGTCCTCCGTTACTGCAGGGGGCGCTGCTGCACCTCTTCTGGAGCTCGCGCGTGCAGAAGCTGCTGACGCCCGGCACGCTCTGGATCTCGGCCAGACGCCGCACGTCTCGGCTCTTCCCGTCGATGAACAGGTCACGCACGCAGCCCACGTAGCCGTAGTTTAGCAGCGCTGTCCACACCTCGGGGGGGAGGATCAGGCCCTGTCGTGGCTCTGGTAAACCGCCCAGGAACATGTCACTGTCCAGGTCCAGTATCTCACTGCCCTCGTTTGAGCTGAAGGGGATTGAGCGGCTGTTGACCGAGATGGACCCTGACAATGAGAAGAAGAAGACGTGTGTGAGCGATGAGTGTTAGTGTGAGCCTCTCGGTAGATCGGAGAGATTTATGACCTGCTCTTAATTGTCTATTAAACTGCAATTACAGAAGTGCTGGAGTTTCTTCCCCACAGACTCACACACACCTCCTCTAGTCTTACACCCGATTAGCCAATTACAGCAAATGGATGCCGCCTTTGGCATCGCTGCATCTCGTTGGACATGCTTTAGGAGCGATGACTGCAGGAGTGAATCCTCGAGATCAGGGATTCCCAAACCTTTCAGTCAGGCGAACACCTTTGACATTGGCTTGAAATATATACGGTTCTCTGATGTTGGCTAGTGATGCAGGAAAACATCAAACACTTACTATTTCTGTCAAGACCACTATCGTCAAAGACGATTGACAATTAGCATACAGTTAGGATTGGCGGTCTGGTTCTGTTCTGGGCAGCCTAGCATGGATAAGAGCAGGAGAACAGCAATAACCCCCCTTAAGGCCTGTTCACACCAAGGACGATAACGATAAATATATAGTTTTAAAAATCGTTCTCCATATTAAAGAATAGCAGAGTTCACACCACAGCTATAACGATAAAGATATAATGAACGGTATCGTTGGGATCACTATCGTAATGATTTTTTTTTCAGCTGTTGAACGATAAAACACTGACAGCCTATCAGAATCCATTTTAACTTAAGGGCTTGTGCAAAATAGCAGACGATAAATGACAAGTCAAACCCCTTTTCAAGAAAATAGATATGGAAAACAATCATCATACCCTCGGAATAAATGCTGGGAAGTTTTACCTCAGGTATCCAGCGCTCGTTTACACAACATTGTCTTGCTTCTTTGAAGTT
This sequence comes from Gila orcuttii, assembly GCA_026230005.1. NCBI lineage: Eukaryota > Metazoa > Chordata > Actinopteri > Cypriniformes > Leuciscidae > Gila > Gila orcuttii. Next base: position 829,644 of record JAPDVR010000001.1, on the reverse strand, counting down.
GCAGTGAAAAAGACTATGTGTTGTTTTTATTCCGCTATATTGACTACGTCAGCTAAATTCACTGTTAGATTATTAGATCTATTACACTAACTTCATTAAAAACATAGCATACTGAAGACATCTGCTGGTTAAAGCCTTGTAAATACAACAAAAACAGCAAAAACATGTTCAATGACATTGTATACACTTTACACTTTGAAACCGCAGCGCGCGGTGCTTAGAATAAGCACACAGTTATCGTTTGTTGGTGTGGACGCAAATATATTTATCATTTTGGTTATCCTTATAGTTATCTTTCTTGGTGTGAATGGCCCTTTAGGGTAAACAGAACAGAACCAACATGAATGTATAGCAGATATCATTAATATCAATATTTTAATATACAAAAAGATCAAGAATTTATTCTGATTCAGGGGGAATTAGCTCCTGAGAAACGAGAGGAGCTGGGGATGGAGGAGGGTAATTCGCTCCTGAGAAACGAGAGGAGATGGGGAGGGAGGTGGGTAATTAGCTCCTGAGAAACGAGAGGAGCTGGGGATGGAGGAGGGTAATTAGCTCCTGAGAAACGTGAGGAGCTGGGGATGGAGGAGGGTAATCAGCTCCTGAGAAACGAGAGGAGCTGGGGATGGAGGAGGGTAATCAGCTCCTGAGAAACGAGAGGAGCTGGGGATGGAGGAGGGTAATAAGCTCCTGAGAAACGTGAGGAGCTGGGGATGGAGGAGGGTAATCAGCTCCTGAGACACGAGAGGAGCTGGGGATGGAGGAGGGTAATCAGCTCCTGAGAAACGAGAGGAGCTGGGGAGGGAGGAGGGTAATTAGCTCCTGAGAAACGAGAGGAGCTGGGGAGGGAGAAGGGTAATCAGCTCTTGAGAAATGAGGGGAGCTGGGGATGGAGGAGGGTAATCAGCTCTTGAGAAACGAGAGGAGCTGGGGAGGGAGGAGGGTAATCAGCTCCTGAGAAACGAGAGGAGCTGGGGATGGAGGAGGCTAATCAGCTCCTGAGAAATGAGAGGAGCTGGGGATGGAGGAGGGTAATCAGCTCCTGAAAATGAGAGGAGCTGGGGAGGGAGAAGGGTAATTAGCTCCTGAGAAACGTGAGGAGCTGGGGAGGGAGGAGGGTAATCAGCTCCTGAGAAACGAGAGGAGCTGGGGATGGAGGAGGGTAATCAGCTCCTGAGAAACGAGAGGAGCTGGGGAGGGAGGAGGGTAATCAGCTCCTGAAAAACGAGAGGAGCTGGGGAGGGAGGAGGGTAATCAGCTCCTGAGAAACGAGAGGAGCTGGGGATGGAGGAGGGTAATCAGCTCCTGAGAATCGAGAGGAGCTGGGGATGGAGGAGGGTAATCAGCTCCTGCAAAACAAGAGGAGCTGGGGATGGAGGAGGGTAATCAGCTCCTGAGAAATGAGAGGAGCTGGGGAGGGAGGAGGGTAATTAACTCCTGAGAAACGAGAGGAGCTGGGGAGGGAGGAGGGTAATCAACTCCTGAGACACGAGAGGAGCTGGGGGTGGAGGAGGGTAATCAGCTCTTGAGAAACGAGAGGAGCTGGGGAGGGAGAAGGGTAATCAGCTCCTGAGACACGAGAGGAGCTGGGGATGGAGGAGGGTAATCAGCTCCTGAGAAACGAGAGGAGCTGGGGATGGAGGAGGGTAATCAGCTCCTGAGAAACGCGATAGCTGCTGATAATACTGAAGGAGCTTATATATGAATAAAGTGATAGGCGTTGTATTCCTACAGGTAGAGGATCAGCTGAGAGTCACTGATGTGAGCTAGACTAATATGACCTGTCAAAACTGACGCTACGCTTGATTTTTGTAAGTGTTTTGATTGTTTATACATTTATTTACGTAGGATACGCTTTAAGAGCGATAACTGCAGGAGTGAATCCTCTAGATCAGGGATTCCCAAAGCTTTCTGTCAGCCGAACACCTTTGACATAAAATATTCTCTTGAAATCTTTACAGTTCTCTGATGTTGGCTAGTGATGCAGGAAAACATCAAACACTTACTATTTTTGTAAGTATTTTGATTGTTTATACATTTATTTACAGTATGTTTTACTATGTAGTGGGGGTGTAACGATACCCTCATGTCATGATTCGATACATACCACGATACTGAACTCACGATACAATATTATTGCAATTCTTGGACTTGGTGCTGAAACCCAATGCACAGGACAATAGAGACACCAGAATAATAATATGCATGATTCTGAAGCTGAAAACAAAATTATTTTAGACAAATATTGTTGTATTCTGTCACTGACTAGATATATTTAAAATAAAATAAGGCACTTTTTACTGGTAACATCAGACATTTGGCATTACCAGGACCCACATATATTCCCCCATTGCATTATTATACATTATATTCAATATTATATGTATATATACTAGGGATGGCCCGATACCGATACTGGCATCGGGGATCGGGTCGATACTGTCCTCATATACTCGTACTCGTATTCATAAAAATTCGCCGATACCACGCCCCGATACCACGTACATTTTGCGAAACGAAACTGGCCGCCGCGAGTGCTTTGCGAGGTGAACTGAGGCATAGGGACGTGCACTCCCAACGCAAAAGAGTGCGGCGCGGCACTAGATCTGATGGCCGAGTGCGAGCGCGGGCACGGGCGGTAATGCACTCACTCTGTGTGTGCGGGTTGCGGGAGAATAAAACGATTCGCGGGACTCCCGCAAACTAGAAATATCTATGAATAAAACATATGAAAACTAATAGATTTTTATTCATCTGTTGCAGAAAAGCAAGAATAACAACTAAAACAAAATAGAAACGATTTACAGGCCAGAGTTTCTATTCATAACATGTTTGCAGCGTTGAGCGATGTAGCCAATCACAGACATATGTGTTGATTTCTTGAACGCAATGGCCAATCAGAAGCATTTAAGATAGACTACCCTCACCGCTCAAAACTTTTTTGTTCAGTGCTGAATTCTGTATGCTGGCAAATCCTCTAATTATTACAGTGTGTGGATATTATGAAAGATTCATTGTGCAGTCAGCTTAATTGATAATAACAGAGATGTGTGAGATCGCTATGAACTGTCAGCTTTTTAGGAATTAGGCTATTAAGGGAGCGCACTTTGCGCGCATTCAGTCATTCCAGACCATGCACGTAGTAGCCTGCTTGCTTTTATGTTAAATTAACAGTGGTTTGTGTGTTTATACATTTATTATTTTACTCATTATTATTTATTTTTAGACTTGTTAAAACAAGCAGAGAAGAAAATAAAAACAGTCATCTAACCTGTGTTCTAAAATAGTCTTCTGTCTTCTTTTCTGGGAGCCTATAGTTACTTTTGCGGTAGAAATATCGGTATCGGTACTCGGTATCGGCAAGTAAACAAATATAAATACTCGTACTCGTATCGGTTTGAAAAAAAATGGTATCGGGCCATCCCTAATATATACTATATATAGTAGTTTAATGTAGTACTGACGCTAAAACTCTGAAAACCTGATTTTTTTCTCTAATTTTTCTCTAATTTTCTCTAATCTAGTTTTCTCTGATTTTTTTTAACTATGTACAAAACATAGTCACTATCCACGATACATTTTGTTGTGTTTTTGTATTGCGATATATTGTGACATGATATATTGTTACACCCTTATTATGTAGTGAATCTCAGCATATTATTATTATTATCGCACAGCTCTTGGATGTTTCCTCACCTTTCCGTCCATCTCTCTGGACTTCTAATATTTGTTAAATGAGCTTAAATGTTGGCGAAAATGATGTATTAAAAATGATATAAAATATACTATACTATAAAATATGATTGAAAATAAAGGAACTTTCATGCAAGCCAGTGGTTGTATTGAGTATTTTAAAAAAGTTTAGAAGGTTTGAGTTAATCCGTTGACATTAATTCAGGTATGAAGTAAAAAAGAAAAAAAGCTAGTATTATAGTAAAAATGAATCAACTACGCAGGGTTAAATAAACAACCCAATTTGCTGGGTAAAATTAACCCAACATATGTTCTGTCCTATATTTACCCAGCCCATTGCACCAGTGTTTTTTAGAGTGTATGTAGTGTTATTATCATCATTGCACAGCTCTTGGACATATCCGTGCCCGTGGTTTTCTTACCTCTCCGTCCTTCTCTCTGGAAGTCCACGTGGCACCATTCGCCGTCGTTGACCTTCTTGTTGCTGGTCTTGAGTTTGATGCTCCCCGAGCCCATGTCCATCAGCAGGTAAAGGAACCCGTCCAGCAGCTCCATGGCAAAGTAATCGGTCTTGAGCTCGCGGGCCGGCCGCTGCTCCTGCGAGCTCTGGGGTTTCCCATGGCTGAACAGCAGGAGTCCGCTGGGCTCGGTGGTGCGGAAGTCGAAGGAGATGGAGCTGGTCTTCTTGGTGTCCCAGCGCGGCAGGGCGATGTAGGACTCAGCCGTCTCGAAGGTCACAGGGTCGAGAGCCGCCACGTCCTCGCACCGGAACACCAGGTCGCCGTGCAGACTGATCTTGGGGTCTCTCTCAATGGCCAGGCGGGACAGCTCCAGCTTGAAGTCGTTGTTCTTATAGACGACCTGCAGGGGGCGACAGTGCAGTTCATTAACCTTGTGCTGTCCCAGACAGCAACATAGTGTCGGCCCAGATCCGGCCCACATCCGGTACACTGGGATTCCACACGGCACGGATGTCGGTTCACATCTAGTACACTTGGATTGCACATGTGGGCCGGTTCTGGGCCGACACTATGTTGCTGCCTGGGGTGTTACAGTAATTTAATAGAAAGTCTGTTCACTCGGCATCTAACATCTAACGGCAGCTGCAGTGACGATGACTTTATCAATCAGCCATTGTCTCTTTTATTTAGAAGGCAGGACTTATTCCGCCATATTGTGCGTTGCACTTTCTTGTACGTTGCACATTTAATTTAATATTCAACAATATTACTTTCTTATCACTGTAAAGCTGCTTTGAAACAATCTATATTGTTAAAAGAGCTATATAAATGAAGGAGACTTGACTTGATCTGCCTGCATTGACACCAGTATATGAGACCTGAACTGAGCTGGACGATGACATGGTTTTCTCCAGAGTGGCTATATATATATATATATATATATATGAACTAAATTAATAACTTTTTTACAACAGAAATTAACCATCACTGAACGTACTTAAGCTGGACAGTGACGCTATTTTCTTCTAGAAACAAACTTTGTTGCATTATTTTCCTGTTATTACTGTAAAGCTGAATTGTAAAATCTGTTGTATTTGAATTGTAAATCTGTATTGTAAAAAGCGCTATATAAATAAAGGTGACTTGATTTGACTTTCTCCCATTCGTGAGAAATATGAGTGCGCCGTCTTTGTATTTCTAAAGGCCTTGTTTTGACCCAGAGGATTTTCTTTTTCCTGAAAAAGCTTTGTAAATGTTATTGCCTTGAACTACATCTTTCTGACTTTGCTCACACAGGGTATAACAACTTTCAAAATAATAATTTTGATAATAGTTTTGTACTTTTTGGGTTCCCCCCACCACCACCTTTTTACACTTGTTGTTTTCCTAGCATACAAAACATTGCTTATAAATCTATAATGCTGTATTATTGCCAAATATTGGATTCAATCTTTTTGTCAACTTTGTCAACAGTTAGCACAGGTTTTTTTCTTTTTTGATTGATCATAGATTGATCATTTGATTGATCATTTCGCTCACAAAATTAAATTTCATAAAGAATTACAAAGAAATGGCAAGTAACAAATTTATTTAAATTTGAAATTAATCTGTTTTATTGATGTTTTTTTTTTTTTTTACACATCCGGATCTGGGATGACACTATGTTGCTGTCTGGGAAACAGAACTTAAAAACATCTGCTGTCATTCAAACAGATAGCTCCGCCCCCAAACTCACAACATTGGTTGAGCTCACGCTGCTCAAACAAACAAAAACACAACATTCTGTAAATAAAACAAAGATTACCCAGACAGCAACATAGTGTCGGCCCAGATTCGGCCCACCGATTCCCCGTGTGGAATCCCAGTGTACCAGATGTGGGCCAGATCTGGGCCGACACTATGTTGCTGTCTGGGCAGTGGAGTGTGTTTTAAAACAAACTATTACTTTAGCTTTTCTACTTCAAAATTGGATGTTTAATTCAATGTGTTACAGTTACTTCGTAATGATGAGTATGCGATTAATCGTGAGTAATTGCACAAAAAAAAGATTTGATTAATCGCGATACATTTTTTGTATTTAATGGCAATATCCGAGTTAAGATTGTTCGTATGCGCTTTAATGCATGTTTTCTGACTCACGTCTTTCAGGCAGCCCATGAAGTTGTTGCTGACCGGAGATCCGGGCAGATCCGCTGTGTTCGGGCTTCCTCCGATGTAGAAGAAGTCATCGGATCCCAGCATGGTGTAATCCTCCTGCGTGTAACCGGTGGTGGTCAGAATACCATCCACCGATATAGTGACCTGACGGCGGGTGCGGGCGAGAGAGAGAGAGAGAGAGAAAGAGAGAGAGAGAGAGAGAGAGAGAGAGAGAGGTTTTCCCGAGGAGAAACAGAAAGAAAGGAGAAAGGAGAGAAAGAGACTCGATTAAGAAGTTATTGTGGTTCCGCTGGTTCCTAATCTGAGAGTCTTTAGCGAGGAAACGCTTCTTTACAGTGCAGTTGAAACCCAACTAACTCATCGCCTGCCAAGATCAGAATAATCCCAGTGTAATAAAGCGGATCTGAAACCACAATCTCTTGTCGACCCTGCAAAATATCAACAAAAATGTGCGGTAACACTTTATAATACTGTTCCTTCATTAATGAATAACTACAGAGGAACAAATGAGTAACGCACTATTAACATTCGAATAACTACTTTTAACTAACAAGAAACTCTGGTTAATAAATAAGTAAGTAATAGCGCTCAGTCGAATGAGGTAGTTCACTATTAGCTAATCAATAACAACTATTTTTCATACCTTACTGAAGACTAATAAGAACTACTATATACAGGTTCATAATTAACATGCATAATGCATAATTTATAATAAAAGGTAACCCACTTGTAATGACTCAAGTGTTACACCCTTCTACTAGTTCTACTAATTATTTGGATCAGTATTCTAAAGTAAAAAACATGATAACTACCTAATGTTGACTGAAGTCATTGTAAGCTTTTGAGATTTTTGTAAGATTTTGAATAGTAATTCCTTCCGATGGATTTGGAAACACTTTGGTCATTACTAGTGTGTTCCCATGATCTTCACTTTAGATACTGATCCAAAGTATTAGTAGTTCCTTTAGAAAGATGTAGTAACACTTGATTCATTACTAATGGGTTACACCATTACCTTATATTATACATTATGCATTATTAATAATAATTATGATCCTGTATATAGTAGTTCTTATCAGTCTTCAGAGAGGTATGAAAAATATTAGTTACTGATTAGCTAATAGTGAACTATTACAACTGAGCGTAAGTATTACTTACTTATTCATTTATCAGAGTTTCTTGTTAGTTAATCGTAGTTCTACCACAAAGACTCAGGAGGCAAAATGACGTAACAAAGCATACATTTATTAACAGCCCAGCAAGCATTTATAAAGTTGTTTGGCTTAGGCCCCGTCCGTAACTCGCAATCCGAGGGTTAGGGCATCTGCATTTCCTGCCTGAAGACAAAGGCAGGGGGTGCAGCCGACCCCCGGGAGGTATGGGTTTGAGTGAGAGTGAGAGACCCCCGGGAGGTATGGGTTTATGGTTAGAGTTAGAGTGAGAGACCCCCGGGAGGTATGGGTTAGATTTAGAGGGAGAGACCCCCAGGGAGGTATGGGTTATGGTTAGAGTTAGAGTGAGAGACCCCTGGGAGGTATGGATTAGATTTAGAGGGAGAGACCCCCAGGGAGGTATGGGTTAGAGTTAGAGTTAGAGTGAGAGACCCCCGGGAGGTATTGGTTAGAGTAAGAGTTAGAGTGAGAGACCCCCGGGGAGGTATGGGTTAGAGTGAGAGTTAGAGTGAGAGACCCCTGGGGAGGTATGGGTTAGAGTTAGAGTGAGAGTGAGAGACCCCCGGGAGGTATGGGTTAGAGTGAGAGTGAGAGACCCCCGGGGAGGTATGGGTTAGAGTTAGAATGAGAGTGAGAGACCCCCGGGAGGTATAGGTTAGAGTGAGAGTTAGAGTGAGAGACCCCCGGGGAGGTATGGGTAAGAGTTAGAGTGAGAGACACCAGGGAGTAATGGGTTAGAGTGAGAGTGAGAGACCCCCGAGGAGGTATGGATATGGTTAGAGTTAGAGTGAGAGACCCCCGGGAGGTGTGGGTTAGAGTGAGAGTGAGAGGGAGAGACCCCCGGGGAGGTATGGGTTAGAGTGAGAGTTAGAGTGAGAGACCCCCGGGGAGGTATGGGTTAGAGTGAGAGTTAGAGTGAGAGACCCCCAGGGAGGTATGGGTTATGGTTAGAGTTAGAGTGAGAGACCCCCGGGAGGTATGGGTTATGGTTAGAGTTAGAGTGAGAGACCCCCGGGGAGGTATGGGTTAGAGTGAGAGTTAGAGTGAGAGACCCCTGGGGAGGTATGGGTTAGAGTGAGAGTTAGAGTTAGAGACCCCCGGGGAGGTATGGGTTAGAGTGAGAGTTAGAGTGAGAGACCCCCGGGGAGCTATGGGTTAGAGTGAGAGTTAGAGTGAGAGACCCCTGGGAGGGATGGGTTAGAGTGAGAGTTAGAGTGAGAGACCCCAGGGGAGGTGTCGGTTAGAGTGAGAGTTAGAGTGAGAGACCCTCGGGAGGTATGAGTTAGAGTGAGAGTTAGAGTGAGAGACCCCCGGGGAGGTATGGGTTAGAATGAGAGTCAGAGTGAGAGACCCCCGGGGAGGTATGGGTTAGAGTCAGAGTGAGAGACTCCCGGGGAGGTATGGGTTAGAGTTAGAGTGAGAGTGAGAGACCCCCGGGAGGTATGGGTTATGGCTAGAGTTAGAGTTAGAGTGAGAGACCCCCGGGAGGTATGGGTTAGAGTGTGAGTGAGAGTGAGAGACCCCCGAGGAGGTATGGGTTATGGTTAGAGTTAGAGTGAGAGACCCCCAAGGGATGTGTGGGTTAGAGTGAGAGTGAGAGGGAGAGACCCCCGGGGAGGTATGGGTTAGAGTGAGAGTTAGAGTGAGAGACCCCCAGGGAGGTGTGGGTTAGAGTGAGAGTTAGAGTGAGAGACCCCCAGGGAGGTATGGCTTATGGTTAGAGTTAGAGTGAGAGACCCCCGGGAGGTATGGGTTATGGTTAGAGTTAGAGTGAGAGGGAGAGACCCCCGGGAGGTATGGGTTATGGTTAGAGTTAGAGTGAGAGTTAGAGACCCCCCGGAGGTATGGTTTAGAGTTAGAGTTAGAGTGAGAGACCCCCGGGGAGGTATGGGTTAGAGTGAGAGTTAGAGTGAGAGACCCCCGGGGAGCTATGGGTTAGAGTGAGAGTTAGAGTGAGAGACCCCTGAGAGGTATGGGTTAGAGTGAGAGTTAGAGTGAGAGACCCCAGGGGAGGTGTCGGTTAGAGTGAGAGTTAGAGTGAGAGACCCTCGGGAGGTATGAGTTAGAGTGAGAGTTACAGTGAGAGACGCCCGGGAGGTATGGGTTAGAGTGAGAGTTAGAGTGAGAGACCCCCAGGGAGGTATGGGTTAGAGTGAGAGTTAGAGTGAGAGACCCCCGGGGAGGTATGGGTTAGAATGAGAGTGAGAGTGAGAGACCCCCGGGGAGGTATGGGTTAGAGTCAGAGTGAGAGACTCCCGGGGAGGTATGGGTTATGGCTAGAGTTAGAGTTAGAGTGAGAGACCCCCGGGAGGTATGGGTTATGGCTAGAGTTAAAGTGAGAGACCCCCGGGGAGGTATGGGTTAGAGTGAGAGTGAGAGTGAGAGACCCCCGGGGAGGTGTGGGTTAGAGTGAGAGTTAGAGACCCCCGGGGAGGTATGGGTTAGAGTGAGAGACCCCCGGGGAGGTATGAGTAAGAGTTAGAGTGAGAGACCCCAGGGAGGTGTGGGTTAGAGTGAGAGTGAGAGACCCCCGGGGAGGTATGGGTTAGAGTTAGAGTGAGAGACCCCCGGGAGGTATGGGTTATGGTTAGGGTTAGAGTTAGAGTGAGACCCCCGGGGAGGTATGGGTTAGAGTGAAAGTTAAAGTGAGAGACCCCCAGGGGGGTATGGGTTATGGTTAGAGTTAGAGTGAGAGACCCCCGGGAGGTATGGGTTATGGTTAGAGTTAGAGACCCCCGGGGAGGTATGGGTTATGGTTAGAGTTAGAGTGAGAGACCCCTGGGGAGGTATGGGTTAGAGTTAGAGTGAGAGACCCCCGGGGAGGTATGGGTTAGAGTTAGAGTGAGAGACCCCCGGGGAGGTATGGGTTATGGTTAGAGTTAGAGTGAGAGACCCCCGGGAGGTATGGGAAGGGACCGTCCTGGTGGTGGTGGGGAGGATGGAGGTGAATGTTGGCATCATTATCTGTGAGCTCAGACATGTGTAAGTACCGAACTTTTATACTGCAAGTATTAGAATATGATTGGTTAGATGGTGAAGGTAATAAGTGACGTAACAATTGAGTCTTCCTTGCAGAACTTAAGCTAAAGCTTTAATTTACTAGAATGTTAATAGTGCGTTACTCATTTGTTCCTGTGTAGTTATTCATTAATAAAGGAACTGTATTCTAAAGTGTTACCAAATGTGCATCTAATTCCAGCATGTGGAAGAACTACAAGAAGAAAAATGTGATAATTTTTGATAATATTTAGTATTTTATATTTTCCTTCCCAAAACACACTTACAGAAGGCTCTTTAAGCCTTCTCTTCTTCTTCTTTAAGCTCTTTATGGCTCTCTCTCTCTCTCTCTCTCTCTCTCTCTTCCCTCTCTCTCTCTCTCTCTCTCTCTCTCTCTCTCTTCCCTCTCTTTATTGATGTAAATGCACGAGTGTCTCATCAGACAGCAGATGTTTCTGTGTAAGATCTGCTGGATTCAGCTCTTTGAAAACACATTTCACGTCTCTTAAGCAGTTTTAACACATTTGCCTGTTGAATCCTCTGATTGAGAGCGGCGGGAAACGGAAAACTCAAACCTTTACTTCACTGCATTTGCTTTAAAACCATTTGTCGGGATCATTCACACTTTGAATAATAATTATGTTTTTGCCCGTTCTGACTGAATGTGTCCAATTAAACCTGCGCTAATAAAGGCTGACGCCGAAGACTTTATCCAGCAAATCATGTTTTTATTCAACGACTATCAAACACAAGCCAAAACCATTTCTCTTCGCAACAAAATGCAAACCAGCTTCTAATGAAATACAGGATCTGAATGGCTGTCACTGACAATTATTAGCTTTTCTGGCTGGTTTTCTCTTCATGGCAAAAACTCAAAGGTCTGTCAAATACTTCTGTCAGCTTCTAACCATGAAAACCAGCTGAGAAATATCTCTTTCTCTTTCACCAACTGCACCCTAGAGAAGCATTTCCCAGAGCGCTCGCATCGCATCAGCGTTCTCTCGTTCTCCGTACAGGCAACACATTTTTATGTCTGCTGTCGTTCTCTTGGGGTTTGACCTTTGACCTCGCTGAAAGGACGTCATATGGGGATTCATCAAATGATCAGCATGTCAAACTTGTTTCTCAGGGCTTTTTTTGTTCTGTACCCTCTTAGAAATAGAGGATTCAAAAGCGGTGATGCAATTGAAGAACCCTAGAGAACCTTTCAGTTATCAGTTCTTGAAAGAACTACTTTATTAATGTGAAGAACCTTCTGTGCGACGGAAAGATTATTCATGGATACATATATATCGATCCCGATAAAGAAGCTTTGTTTCGAAGAGTGTGAAGGTAGTTTGAGATGTTTCTCACGGTGGAAAGAGGGAATCAGTGGTTGTTCTTCGCTCTTAAAGACCTCATGACATGATGAGCTGGTTTTCTTGCGCTAACGTACAACTGAAACAGAAAGCTGGTGTGTGTGTGTGTGTGTGTGTGTGTGTTTGGTCATTGGGCCTGTGTTATTACGGTGAATAAATGATTACGGAGAGAGGTAACCAGCTGTCAGCCACTGTGAGACTCAGACCCGTTGAGAGAGAGACACGTTAGAGACCGTAGCAAACACTCATCTGGTGTTCAGATGAGCTCAATCTCTAAGATTGTTTTTCACGTCGGCACTAATGATGTTCGACTCCACCAGTCGGAGATCACCAAAATTAATATTAAAGAGGTGTTTGAACTCGCAAGTACGATGTCAGGCACTGTAATCTGCTCTGGCTCCCTTCCTGTTCGAAGGAGTGATGAGATAGTTAGCAGATTGTCATCACTCAATGGCTGGCTGTCTAAGTGGTGTCCGCAAAATAATATAGAATTCATAGACAATTGGAAAAGTTTTTGGGGCAAACCTGACCTGTTGAAAAGAGATGGTATTCATCCCTCCTGGGATGGTGCTGCTCTTCTCTCTAGTAATTTGGCTCATAGTCTTAGAGACAAAACATGACAATCTGGGGCTCAGGTCAGGAAGCAGACAAACTGGCTAAACCGACCGTCTGCTGGCGGCCTCGCGTCACCAAGGTCAGATAATCCCATCACATAGAGCCTCTTTCACCTAGATATCATCATATAGAGACTGTGTCTGTTCCCCGAATTTGGAAATCCCAAAAACGTCCAAACCGATCTAAGGTTAAAAATGTAATTGATATTCAACAAATAAAAAATAGATATAATACAGATGAGCAAACGATAAAGCTTGGGTTGCTGAATATTCGATCCCTTACTTCAAAAGCGCTCATAGTTAATGAGATATCATAGTTCCAGTTTATAACCTAGATGTGCTGTGTATGACAGAAACCTGGCTAAAACCAAACGATTACATTACTTTAAATGAGTCCACCCCCCATGATTACTGTTATAAACATGAACCTCGCCTGAAAGGCAAAGGGGGAGGTGTTGCTGTAATTTATAGTAATATTTTCAAAACCACTAAAAAATCTAGTTTTAAATATACTTCTTTTGAAGTGTTGGTGCTTAATGTAAAAATATATAATGTAAACGATAAACCAAGTTTGAGAATTCTGCTGGCAACTGTATACAGGCCACCAGGGCATCATAAAGACTTTATCAAAGAATTTGCTGACTTTCTATCAGAATTAGTATTGACTGCAGATAAAGTTCTAATCGTTGGTGATTTTAATATACATGTAGATAATGAAAAAGATGCATTGGGATTGGCATTTAAAGACATTCTTAACTCTATTGGAGTTAGACAACACGTGTCAGGACCAACTCACTGTCGTAATCATACTCTAGATCTAATACTATCACATGGAATAGATGTTGATGCTGTTGAAATTCTGCAGCAGAGCGACGACATCTCAGATCATTATCTAGTCTCATGTAAATTACATTTAGCCAAGGCTGCAAAGCCGACTCCGTGTTACAAATATGTTAGACCTATCACTTCTGCCACTAAAGATTGCTTTATCAATAATCTTCTTAATCAGTTTCATCATCTCAGCATCCCAGATAGCTTAGCAGAACTAGATATTGCAATAGAAACTTTTAACTCTCTCCTTTCCAGCACTTCAGACACAGTTGCTCCGTTGCGCTTAAAGAAGATCAAAGGAAATAGTCCAACGCCGTGGTACAACGAGCACACCCGGGCCCTTAAGAGAGCAGCCAGAAAAATGGAGCGCAACTGGAAGAAAACAAAACTAGAGGTATTTCGGATTGCATGGAAGGAGAGCTCGATTGCTTACAGAGAGGCTTTAAAAGCTGCTAGATCTGCTTATTTTTCAACCCTATTAGAAGAAAATAAACATAATCCTAGGTATTTATTTGAAAAAGTGGCTACACTAACGAAAAAGAAAGCTTCAAGCCCAGAAGTTTCCAAGAAACACAGCAGTAATGACTTTATGAACTACTTCACTTATAAGATTGATAACATTAGGGACAAAATGATAACTATGCTCTAGTCTCCCTGAGGAAAAATTGGATTCATTTGTTGCTATAGGAGAGGAAGAATTTTGCAAACTCGTTAAATCATCTAAATCGACAACATGTATGTTAGACCCTATACTGACTAAACTATTGAAAGAGATGCTTCCAGAAGTCATAGATCCTCTTCTTAACATCATTAATTCGTCTTTGTCTCTAGGATACGTACCAAAAACCTTTAAGCTGGCTATGATTAAACCGCTTGTTAAAAAAACGCAACTTGATCCTACAGAATTAGTCAGTTACAGGCCGATCTCAAATCTACCTTTTCTATCAAAGATATTAGAAAAAGTAGTATCCTCACAGCTATGTTCCTTTCTTGAAAGAAATTATATCTGCAAGGATTTCCAGTGAGGATTTAGACCGCACCATAGCAATGAGACTGCTCTCATTAGAGTCACAAATGATTTGCTCTTATCATCCGATCGTGGTTGTATCTCTCTATTAGTGTTACTTGATCTTAGTGCTGCATTTGACACCATTGACCACAACATTCTCTTAGATAGACTAGAAAACTATGTTGGCATTAGTGGAATTGCATTAGCATGGTTTAAATCATATTTATCTGACCGCTATCAGTTTGTAGCAGTAAATGAAGAGATGTCTTATCGATCACAAGTTCAGTATGGCATACCACAAGGCTCAGTTCTCGGACCGCTGCTTTTTACTCTGTATATGCAACCTTTAGGAGATATCATTAGGAAACATGGAATTAGCTTTCACTGTTATGCTGATGATACTCAGCTCTATATTTCTTCCAAACCTAATGAAACTCACCAATTCACAAAATTATCGGAATGCATAGTTGAAATGAAAAATTGGATGACTAGTAATTTCCTACTACTAAATTCTGAAAAAACAGAGATTCTAATTATTGGACAAAAAGCTTCCACACGTAATAACCTAGAATACCGTCTAACACTTGATGGCTGCTCTGTTAAGTCCTCGTCGTCGGTTAGGAACCTGGGTGTGCTCTTTGATACCAATCTTTCATTTGAAAGTCACGTGTCTAGTGTCTGTAAAACCGAATTTTTCCATCTTAAAAATATATCTAAATTACGCCATATGCTCTCATTGACAAATGCGGAACAATTAGTTCATGCGTTCATGACATCAAGGCTAGATTATTGTAATGCTCTGCTAGGTGGTTGCCCTGCACGCTTAATAAACAAACTACAGCTAGTTCAAAACGCAGCCGCTAGAGTTCAAACCAGAACCAGGAAGTATGACCATATTAGCCCGGTTCTGTCAACACTGCATTGGCTCCCTATTAAACATCGTATAAATTTTAAAATATTGCTGATTACTTACAAAGCACTAAATGGTTTAGCTCCGCCGTACTTGAGCGAGCTCTTAACGCATTATAGTCCTTCACGTCTATTGCGATCTCAAAATTCTGGCCAGTTGATAATACCTAGAATATCTAAATCGACTGCTGGCGGTAGATCCTTTTCCTATTTAGCACCAAAACTTTGGAACAATCTTCCTAACATTGTCCGGGAAGCAGACACAGTCTGTCAGTTCAAATCTAGACTAAAAACACATCTCTTTGACCTAGCATTCACATAACACTCTATAGACTTTTATAATTCAATACTAGGCTGCTTAGATTAGGTCAGCCGGAACTGGGAACACTTCCCTTAAATCCTGATGTACTCGTTACATCATAAGAAGAATGGCATCTACGCTAATATTAGTGTCTTTGTTTATCCCAAGGTTTTGCCGCAGCCTGCCGGATCCAGGCCGTTTCCAGATCTGACGAAGGACCTTCGCCTGGACCCGATGACAATGCAGTGCTGAAGTGCCAACTAGCCTCTCCCTATGGAGGATCCCTATACCACTCTACAGATAAAGCCTAGTGGAATTTTTCGGTTCGCGTACCTACCCGAAGTGATAAGATAAAATAAAATTCTGCATCAAAATTCATAGACAAGTAGTTTGTGTAAGCATGGTTTGTAAGGAATTACAAACCTGCGCACATATATTCAAACGTACATAACAATAGAATCAATTCTTAATGCGCATGTGAACGCCATCAGCGTCTATCACAGGTTCACGTTTAAAGTCTGTTTAGAGAGAACGGTGTCGTCTTAGCGGCCCTTAATTTAATAATAAATGATCATTTAGACGGATGTGAATCAATCAAAACTAACTTTAGCTGGAAAAAACATTATTCAAGAACCACTATTAAACTAAACCAATCTCTGTTACCTTAAATTATATGTTTATCTCTGTACAGCTGCTTTGAAACAATCTGCGTTGTTAAAGGCGCTATATAAATGATGACTTGACTTGACTTGACTGCAATATCACAAACGCATTTGTAAAATTACAAAATACATAGTCCCTCAATAACCTCACATTAAAAGCATGCAAACGACCATTCAAAAGTTTATTGTTTCTTTAAGAGTCTCTTCTGCTCGCCAAGGCTGCATTTATTTGATCAAAAATACAGTAAAAACAGTGAAATATTATTCCAATGTAAATCAGCTGTTTTCTATGTGATTATATAGTAAAGTGTAATTTATTCCTGTAATCAAAGCTGAATTTTCAGCATCATTACTCCAGTCTTCAGTGTCACATGATCCTTCAGAAATCAGTATAATATGATGATTTGATGCTCAAGAAACATTTATGATTATTATCAGTGTTCATATTTTTGTGGAAACCGTCATACATTTTATTTTTCAGGATTCTTTGATGAATAGAAAGTTCAAAAGAACAGCAATTATTTGAAATAGAATATTTTGCTACATTATAAATGTCTTAAATGCATCAGTGATGAATTAAAGTATTCATTTCTTTCAAAAATTCTCACCAAACAGTACACTGTAAAAAAAGATTAGTTGACTCAACTTAACTAAGTCAAGTCATCTTGTTGCTTTGACTGAGTTAATTTGAGTCAACTTATAGTGTCAAGTTTATTACACTTCAAAACACGAGTTGACTCAACTTCCTGTATCAAGTAATGTGGACTGGAAAACATTACTTAAGAGAACTAAAAAAAAGATGTTGGTTGAACTTATGTTGGTAAATGGACTGCATTTATATAGTGCTTTAAACAGACCCATGGCCACCAAAGCGCTTTACACATTGCCTCGTATTCACCCATTCATTCACTGACGGCGGTGTCAGCCATGCAAGGCGCCATCCAGCTCGTCGGGAGCAGCTGGGGTTAGATGTCTTGCTCATGGACACCTCGACACTTGGTCAGGTGGAACCGGGGATTAAACAACCAACCTTCCGGTTTGTAGATAACCTACATGAACCACTGAGCCAAGTTAGGGCAACATTATTATTATTTTCTCATGCTCTATCGCCAAGTTACTTGAGTTTACAAAAATTGCTAGATTTAAAAAAAATATATCTACAAAGAATCTACATGAGAATTGAGAATTGGCCAGTCAAACTTAACACTGACACTCCAGCGGCGCTAGCCAGCTAGCGCTACATGCTAACGTATTTCCAAAAAAACGAACAAACATGAAATATTCATCACAGGTTATGTTGACGGATAACTTGAGATGGAGAGCCATTAGACAACTGCACATTACGAACACTGTAAAAAATTGCTGTAAAAAAACAGCCAAATCTTACAGTATCATGCTGTTTTCCATTAAAACAGCAATATACCGAAGAAAAAATGAACCGGGGTGATATTTGTCGTTTTCGAGAAAGTAGCCTACAAGAATATACTGTGAATTAACAGCGCTCCAAGTCGACACTCATAGGCTGTATTCAAAATCATATCCTATACCCTCATCCACTATTCCCTACATTAGTTCACTAATATAGTCCACTTGACTGAGTGAATAATTCAGTTAATTTTACATTTACATTTATTCATTTAGCTGACGCTTTTATCCAAAGCGACTTACAATTGCTACATATGTCAGAGGTCGCACGCCTCTGGAGCAACTAAGGGTTAAGTGTCTTGCTCAGGGACACATTGGTGTCTCACAGTGGATTCGAACCCGGGTCTCTCACACCAAAAGTTAATTTCTAAGTTAATTGAGACCCTGATAAACACCTGCTGTTAACATTCAGAATCACTGAAGGAAATAGGAACAAGAAGAACAGAAAAAAAGACGAAATCAAGATAAAAGACATTAAATCTTAGCCAAAGATCTCAGCAGGGGAGGATTAAACATCTCCACAAACAGCATTACCAGCTTCACTTATTACTAACCAGACTGACTTTATTTCTGTCAGATGTCTACAGAAGTTCTTATTAAAAGGTGACAGAGGTTTAGATGTCATTTTATTTTCATTTGATGTTACCATAATGGTGATCAGTTATTGCTTTAGTTGGGCTCTTGACCCTTGACTTTTGAACATTAGTTGTTCTTTGGCTGCTGTAGGTGTGTCTTTAAAATACCTTAGCTATGGCACAAAGCTGAAAACAACAAGATGACAATGACTGTTTGTTAATAGTCACAATCATCATATAATGGCCCGATTCACTGATCTCATTTGCTGCCTAAAGTTGTTAAATGGTTGATGTCTTGTAGTTTTGTTTTTGTTGTCATTGTGATTTTACAGATTGAGATCTATCGGAGATTTGACGTCCAGAAAATAATAATGATTTTAAAAAGGTTATACTCAGAACATTTTGAACTTCTTGATCAGCCAGACACACACAGGCATCAATAATTGGTGTATGAATCTCAACAATGGTGACATTTGACTTCATTATAATTACTAACGACTGGCTATTCACACGGTTATAATCCCTAATTTCTTTTTTCAAAGTTCTCAGTTCACATTTGAAACTGTATCAAATGACCTTCTTGAAAAAAGAAACATTTCAGTTAGCATTCCTATTTAGAAAAAAATTATAAAAATAACAGCTAGGTGGCAGGTGCATCTAAGGGCTAGCTAGCATGTTAGCTTAGCACACCATCAATACACAACAATTTATGAGATTAAAACCATGTTTGTTCTCCAAACTTACTTTATAGGGCAAGTCGAGTGTTTTAAATAACCTTCTGTGATCTGATTTGGCTTCAGATAAAAAAAATCAGACAGTAAATATATTATTTTATAGTATTCTGCACAATGATAAAGTCTATATCGATTAGCATTACATTATAAATATAATCTATAATTATGAAAATACCTGACATGGCTCGAAGAACACAGGTAAATCAAATATCACTGCAATCATGTTTATTGTCTTCAAAACGTCTTTATCTGCATGTTACAGCGATCTCTGGAAGCTTTGTATGTGTCAGGGAGTTCCTGGGATGTCACATGATTATGGCACTTCTTCGTGTGTTCCATATATGGACTGCATGTGCACACGGCGCCCTCAGGCTGCCAGTATGGATTGAAAACACAGTACATCAGAGTATTCAGCGCTCATGATTACATCGGCCAACTTGGGTATAAATTCAATAAATATTATTCCTGTCTATATAAATCTGATGTAAACCTATGAGAATCTATCAATATTTCTCCAAATCTGCACATTTTTGAGCTAAAAGCCCTGAGGGATGTGGTTTTGTGAAGCGCTGTCATGACGATCTCACAGGAGTTTTTTTCTGAATGAGACCGGCTGACGCGCATAATTCATATAAAAGGTATCGACTCATTTTTTGATTACATAACTCCTGACACAAATTAAGGCATAACTGTCACTATACGTTTCTCAGAATAAAATAGTGGTCAAATACTGAAACTTAAGTCTTATATCTTTTAAATCATGTATAGTTTGTCAAGGTAATAACTTTAAATCTGATAGTAACTTTGAACAATTTAAAAAAAAAAAAACGCTTCAGTGCGCCGGCGCTCTGGCAACGGTTAACAGGTTAAAGCACTATATAAATGCAGTCCATTTACCAACATAAGTTCAACCAACATCTTTTTTTTAGTTCTCTTAAGTAATGTTTTCCAGTCCACATTACTTGATACAGATAGTTGAGTCAACTTGTGTTTTGAAGTGTAATAAACTTGACACTATAAGTTGACTCAAATTAACTCAGTCAAAGCAACAAGATGACTTGACTTAATTGAGTCAACTAATCTTTTTTTACAGTGTAGTGCATAATACTAATTTCATATAAAAATAGCAGTTTAAAATGAGCTACATCATGTCACACAACAGGACATGTCAATTTCGCACAGTAATTCATGTCAACTTTCCCATTTACAGTACTCGGCAAAGGCTAGTTTTCTACTTTTACCCGTTCCTCCAGACAATCATCATGTGAAGGTCAGTGACGAGTATTACAATCCGCTTGTGTGCAAACCCATTAAATATGCATTTAACGCTAAACCACTGGGGAAATTATGTAATGTGTGGAAAGTGATTACAAGACAAGCGTTTTCCACAGTGGAGGCTTTTGCCTAGTCGTGACTCGTGTGACCTGAACACACAGCTTCATGTGATTTACGAGAAGAAAAATCATCTGTCGCTCCAGTAAGAGACACTAATACGATCAGCTGCTGTAAAACTGCATTCGCCTGTTGGACACGTCATTTACCTCTCAGACGCATGAAGCATCGACAGAAGATCAACACACACAGCGTCTTTGTGCTTCTACACACTATACAAAATAATGTTTCATATAAGTCATGTTCATGCCTGGTTATTGTTCATAGCTTCATTGTCATGTTCTGTTTAGTTTAGTTTGCATCGGTTTCCCTGTCTCCGTTTCCAGTTCTTGGTTGAGTTCATGGTTTCTTATTGAGTTACACACCTGTTTCTTGTGCCTTAGTTTTTTCTGTTTATTGTTCAGTGTTCACGAATCATTCTGGTCATTTGGATCAAGTCACACTGCAACCGTGACAGAACACCGAACCTCAGGAAGAGATCGAGAATGGAAGTACAGCTGTCTGCCATGACATTTACATTTACATTTATTCATTTAGCAGACGCTTTTATCCAAAGCGACTTACAAATGAGAACAATAGAAGCAGTTAAACTAACAGTAGGACAACAATACGTAAGTGCTATAACCCCTCTCAGTTTAATTTTAGTGCATTTTTTTTTTTTATAGAATAGAAAAGAAGAGAAAGTGTTAATACTACTGAATCAAGTGCTGCCGAAAAAGATACGTCTTCAGCAGTTTCTTGAAAGTGGCTACTGACTCAGAAGCTCTGGTTGAGTTAGGCAGATAATTCCACCAACAGGGAACAGTCATGGTAAAGGTCCAAGAAAGAGATTTAGTGCCTCTTTGAGATGGTACCACAAGACGACATTCGCTAGCAGAGCGCAGGTTTCTGGATGGCACATAAGTCTGAAGTAATGAGTTTAGGTAAGAGGGAGCAGTGCCAGTGGTTGTTCTGTAGGCAAACGTCAGTGCCTTGAATTTAATGCGAGCGGCAACTGGCAACCAGTGCAATTTTGTGAGGAGAGGAGTGACGTGTGCTCTCTTAAAGACTACTCTGGCTGCAGCATTCTGGATCAGTTGTAGAGGTTTGACAGAGCAAGCTGGAAGACCAGCCAGGAGAGCATTACAATAGTCCAGTCTGGATAAAACAAGTGCTTGAACAAGGAGTTGTGTAGCATGCTCTGTAAGGAAGGGCCTGATCCTCCTAATGTTGTGCAAGGCAAATCTGCAGGACCGGGCAGTTCTAGCAATGTGGTCTGTGAATTTCAACTGGTTGTCAATTACAACCCCAAGGTTCCTAGCTGACCTTGATGGAGTTATGGATGACGAGCCTATAGCAGGATAATATAGATGACGAGCCAATGAGCAGGATAACCGTGCCCTTGAGGACCACACAGGGGGTTTGACCTGCCGTACCCTATATTGCTCTCTCTCTCTGTGTGTTTTTCATACCAGCTTGAGTGTACAAGGATACAGTCCTCGAGGGACATTTGATGTATGTGGAGTGGGTGCTGTTCCAGTGTAAATCCATGTTCCATGTAAGAAAATGTGCATAAACTACAATGGAAACACATTATGTGTGTGATGACACACAACTCTACCTCTCATTCCAGCCGGATGATCCGACGGGTGCTGCTCGTATCTCAGCCTGCCTGACAAACATTTCTGGCTGGATGAAGGACCACCACCTTCAACTAAACCTTGCGAAGACAGAGCTACTTGTGGTCCCGGCCAACCCAACACTTCATCACAACTTCTCCATTCAGCTAGGCTCATCCTCCATACCTCCATCAAGGTTAGCCAGGAACCTTGGGGTTGTAATTGATGATCAATTTAACTTCACAGACCACATTGCTAGAACTGCCTGGTCGTGTAGATTTGCCTGCACAACATTAGGAGGATCAGGCCCTTCCTATCAGAGCTACACAACTCCTTGTCCAAGCACTTGTTCTATCCAGACTGGACTATTGTAATGCTCTCCTGGCTGGTCTTCCAGCATCAGTCAAACCTCTGCAACTGATCCAGATTCTGCAGCCAGAGTGGTCTTTAATGAGCCAAAGAGACTCACGTCACTCCTCTCCTCATAAACCTGCACTGGTTCCCAGTTGCCGCTCGCATCAAATTCAAGTCACTGACGTTTGCCTACAGAACAATCACTGACTCTATATCTTTATACCTAAACTCATTACTCCAGACTTATGCCGTCTTCTGCACCACTTGATCCAGTAATACTAACACTTTATCTTCTCTTCTATTCTATTTATAAAAAAATATATATATAAAAAAAAATGACATGTATTGCGTTAGATTAAACTGAGGGTCATTGCTCTCTCATATTGTTGTCAAGTCAAGTCAAATCAAATATATTTATATAGCGCTTTTCACAATACAGATTGTATCAAAGCTGCTTCACAGTATCAATCAAAACAACTTAACAACGTTTGTTTATTACTGGAAAAAAAAAAGACATCCAAGTTTGGTAGAGTTGATCAATGGTATGATTGGTTAATTAATTTGAATATCCCCATTGTTGTCCTATTGTTAGTTTCACTGCTTCTATTGTTCTCATTTGTAAGTCGCTTTGGATAAGCGTCTGCTAAATGAATACATGTAAATGTAAAATGTACATTAACCGAATAAATTCCTCGTTGCACATCAAAAAAGACTTGTGACTTTGCAATGGGACAGCATAACTGGACCAACCAGAGATCCGATCTCATTGCGCAGCATCTGAAATGCTGTTTTGGTCATTCTGAAATGCCTGAGCAAAGTCTGTCATTAAAGTGGTTTGGTATAATAACCTCACAGAACTGTCTTACACGACGGCGGCTCTTGCTCCCCTCAAGGAGCAGGGCGTTCGTTTTCTCAACTACCTCGATGGCTGATTGCGAACGCGCTCAGTCACTGCTGAATTGCTGAATTGAGTCAATTCGAGGGCAAGATGGCAGTCCCACTGAAACTTTTTCAGAGGCTCCTGGAGCATATGGCGTTTGCAGCGGCAGTCACGCCGCTCGGCTTACTTCATATGAGACCGCTTCACTGCACAGCACTGGCTTTACTTGCTCGAGCTGCTTTGCTTGCTCGATTGCTTTTGTCCGCCTCGCTGCCTGCTGTGAGCTGTGAGTTTGTTTGCGTCGTGGCTGTCTAAGCCTCGTATTAGCTTCGTATTTCCTTCTGTTTTTCCGTATTTCTCTCTTTATTCTGTTCTGAACCATCATTTAACTCATAATTACAACTCGGACTGTTGGCCAGACGCGTCTCAAGCCATTATACGGCTGGAACCGCAAATACGGTTGGAACATTGGTTGTTGGTCATAGAGCGAGACACCGCTTCACTGCTGTTCGCCCTGCGATCGACTGCTTCTGTTAGCCTCGTTGCCCGCTGTGAGTTTGTTTGTTTGCGTTTGTTTGTTTGCGCAAATACGGTTTGAACATTGGTTGTTGGTCGTAGAGTGAGACACCGCTTCACTGCTGTTCGCCCTGCGATCGACTGCTTTTGTCAGCCTCGTTGCCCGCTGTGAGTTTGTTTGTTTGCGTTTGTTTGTTTGTGCAAATACGGTTTGAACATTGGTTGTTGGTCGTAGAGTGAGACACCGCTTCACTGCTGTTCGCCCTGCGATCGACTGCTTTTGTCAGCCTCGTTGCCCGCTGTGAGTTTGTTTGTTTTCCCGTCTATCGTGCGTCTACATTACACCCATACCACTAAAAAGACGTTTTTTACCCAAGACTTGAGTCATAAATTAGTATAAATATTAATAGCATCACTGGTTGCATCATTGCTAACTTACTGTCCGTCTGATAAAATGGCGAATATGTCAGGTGTATGTTGTCTACCTTTTGGTGCAGATGAGAACAGATCTGAATTGCTCGCGGTGCAGTCTAAATTAGAAGCTGTAGAAAAGCAGATCCGTGACCTTCTAGAGCAGTGTTTCTCAACCTCTCCTGCAGGGACCCCCTGACAGGACATGTTTTTGTTTTAACCCTGAAATGGCACACCTGATTCAATTAATTAAAGGCTTAATGTGCAGCTGACTAATTGAATCAGGTGTGCCATTTCAGGGTTAAAACAAAAACATGTCCTGTCAGGAGGTCCCTGCAGGAGAGATTGAGAAACACTGTTCTAGAGAGACAAGCTGAGCTGAGAGACTGGCGTTTAGTTCTTGAAACATCACGCGCTGATGCACACGGATCAGTGATTAACGTTAGTAATCCGCTGACGCTGACCTCGTCTACTCCGTGCGTTTCTCAGCATTGGTCTCGAGCGTCCAGGTCACGATCAGCCATGATTTCATTCACTCCGGCTCCAACACACCAACCCGAAACCTGGGTGGTTCCGCGGAAGCCGCGTGCCATGACAAGAATCTTTTCGCCCCTCCAAGTTTTCGAGATCTCCACTCAAAACCGCTTCTCCCCTCTGGAACGGAACGCGATGCTGTGATCATCGGCGATTCCACCGTCCGACACGTCCACGCTACGTTAGGTAAAAGTAAGGTGCACAGTCACTGCTTTCCTGGTGCTCGTGTTCTCGATATCACTGCGCGGGTAACTGAGATCTTGAACGGTGACGAGCGCGTCGGAGCTGTTGTGCTGCACGCGGGAGCTAACGACATTAGGCTGCGACAGACGGAGGTTCTGAAGAAAGACTTCAGGAGCCTTATCGATACGGTACGCAGCACATCGCCTGAAACATCGATTATTGTGTCTGGACCGCTTCCTACGTACCGACGAGGGCATGAAAAGTTCAGTAGATTATTCGCGCTAAATGAATGGTTATTGTCATGGTGCAATGAGCAGAAACTGATTTTTGTAAATAATTGGAATCTGTTTTGGGAGCGGACAAGGCTCTTCCGCGCTGATGGCTTACACCCAAGTAGAATCGGGGCAGATCTTCTGTCGGATAACATCTCCAAGACGTTAAATACCATTTGACTAGTAACCAAAAATCCAAATCACAGTCTATACTGCACCAATTTAATTGATATTAATACTAGTGTAGAACATTGCATAGAAACTGTGTCTATTCCTCATTTACTAAGATCAAATAATAAATCTACTGCGGGATCTAGAAAAAATCTAATTGTTATTAAAACAAAAAATCTCGCTATTAGTGAACAAAAACTATTTCTAAAGCTAGGTCTTCTAAACATTAGATCGCTTACACCTAAGGCGGTTATTGTAAATGAAATGGTCACAGATAATAATTTCGATGTTCTGTGCCTTACTGAAACCTGGCTTAAACCAAATGATTATTTCGGTCTAAATGAGTCTACTCCGCCAGGATACTGTTATAAGCATGAGCCCCGTCTGATCGGTCGTGGCGGCGGTGTTGCAACAATCTACAGAGATATCCTTAATGTTACTCAGAAAACTCGTCATAGGTTTAATTCGTTTGAAGTGCTTGTGCTAAATGTTACGCTCTTAGATGTAAGAAGAAAATCCCTATTATCTCTAGCATTGGCTACCGTATATAGACCTCAGCTGCTGCCTGAACCCAAACAAACAGATGAATTAGACGAACTAACTAGCA
This sequence comes from Gila orcuttii, assembly GCA_026230005.1. NCBI lineage: Eukaryota > Metazoa > Chordata > Actinopteri > Cypriniformes > Leuciscidae > Gila > Gila orcuttii. Next base: position 803,828 of record JAPDVR010000001.1, on the reverse strand, counting down.
CTATGAGCACAATTCTCTCTAGAACATTGGATATTGTTTCACCCATTAGATTAAAAAAGGTCAGAGAAAAAAGTATAGCACCATGGTACAATAATAGTACTATGTTTTAAAGAGAGAAACCCATAATTTAGAGCGGAAATGGAAAAAAACTAATTTAGAGGTCTTTAGAATCGCGTGGAAAGACAGTATGTCACTTTATAAAAAGGCACTTAAAACGGCCAGGGCTGAGCACCTCAGCAAATTAATAGAAAACAAACTAAATAATCCAAGGTTTTTATTTAATACCGTGGCTAGACTAACAAATAAACAGACGTCGTCTGAACAAAATACCTCGTTACAGTTTAGTAGTAATGATTTCATGAACTTCTTCACCGAGAAAATTGAAAGCATCAGAATCAAAATCGTAAACGTTCGATCTTTGCTCGCACCTTATAATTCGCCCGCAATTATCACCCCGCAAGAACAATTACAATGCTTTACGACCATAGAACAAAAAGAGTTAAATAAACTTATCACTTCATCTAAAACAACAACATGTTTATTAGATCCTATACCAACTGAACTACTGAAAGAAGTGTTACCTATAGTGGAAGAGCCTCTTCTCAATATTATTAACTCATCTTTATCTTTAGGTCATGTTCCAAGAACATTCAAGCTGGCAGTTATAAAACCTCTTATTAAGAAACCACAATTAGATCCAAATAACCTAGCAAATTACAGACCCATTTCGAATCTTCCATTTATGTCAAAAATATTAGAAAAAGTTGTGTCTGCTCAACTCGGCTCTTTCTTGCAAGAAAACGACATCTATGAAAAGTTTCAGTCTGGATTCAGGCCACATCATAGCACTGAAACTGCGCTTGTTAGAATCACAAATGATTTACTTTTAGCTTCGGACCAAGGCTGTATCTCAGTACTAGTTTTACTTGATCTTAGTGCTGCGTTCGATACTATAGATCACACAATACTCTTAGATCGACTACAAAATTACACTGGTGTTCAAGGACAAGCATTAAGCTGTTTCAGGTCATACTTATCTGACCGCTACCATTTCGTCTACTTAAATGGAGAAAAATCGATTATAACTTCGGCAAACTATGGAGTGCCGCAGGGATCTGTGTTAGGACCTTTATTATTCTCAATATATATGCTGCCACTTGGTAATATTCTAAGGAAACATGGAATTAGTTTCCATTGTTATGCTGATGACACTCAAATATATATTTCATCACGGCCAGATGAATACGCTAAATTATCCAAATTGACAGATTGTGTTAAAGATATAAAAGATTGGATGACGTGTAATTTTCTTTTATTAAATCCAGACAAGACAGAGGTAATACATATCGGTTCTAAAAACCGTCCACAAAACCTTTCACAGCACGACTTTAACATAGTAGGATGCCCTGTTACTTTATCCGCTACAGTAAAAGACCTGGGTGTTACATTAGACTGCAACCTGTCTTTTGAAAAGCATATTTCATATGTTACAAAAACTGCCTTTTTCCACCTTTGAAACATTGCTAAGCTACGTAATATGCTATCAGTCTCTGATGCAGAAAAGTTAGTTCATGCATTCATGACCTCGAGACTAGATTACTGTAATGCTTTATTAGCTGGTTGTCCTGCATCTTCAATAAACAAGCTACAGTTAGTCAAAAATGCAGCCGCTAGAGTTCTTACTAGATCAAGAAAATATGATCATATAACACCGATTTTATCATCACTTCATTGGTTACCTATAAAGTTCCGTATTAAATACAAGGTATTGGTTTTGACTTATAAAGCTCTAAATGGTTTAGCTCCAGTCTATTTAACGGATCTTCTATCGCCTTACAATCCATCGCGCTCTTTAAGATCACCAAATTCGAGGCTTCTGGTCATTCCTAGGATATCCAGATCCACCAAAGGAGGCAGAGCATTTTCACATTTAGCCACGAAGCTCTGGAATAGCCTTCCTGATATTGTTCGTAGCTCAGACTCGCTCTCCCAGTTTAAAACTAGACTGAATACGCATCTATTTAGCCAGGCATTCATATAAATTTTTTATCTTACAGTTACTGTAAATTCGGCCTCTAGTTCATAAACGCCAGAGGAGAACTGGCCCCCGACTGAGCCTGGGTTCTCCCAAGGTTTTTTTTTCTCCATTGGGTCATCTGATGGGGTGTTAGGACACCATTAGGTCACTGGATGGAGTTTTTTGGTTCCTTGCCACTGTTGCCTTTGGCTTGCTCAGTTGGGGATATTCAAATTAATTAACCAATCATACCATTGATCAGCTCTACCAAACTTGGATGTCTTTATTCCAATAATAAACAAACATTGTTAAGTTGTTTTGATTGATACTGTGAAGCAGCTTTGATACAATCTGTATTGTGAAGAGCGCTATATAAATATATTTGACTTGACTTGACTTTACGACCGAGTCCCGAGATGGGCATGGCAACGCTCAGAGTGTTAGTCTGCCCTCAGACCTTTAGCCCGTGGTCCAACCTCTCCTTTCTACAGGCTGGTGTTCCCCTGGAACGAGTTTCCAGGCATGTTGTTGTCTCTGTGTCGGGCTCTTATGGTGTCAGAAGCATCTGAGGTCACTTCGTGCCATTCATATCCCGGGCGAGCTAAATCGTGCAGCCGACGAGCTCTCACGACAGTGCTCCCGCACCGGGGAGTGGAGACTCCATCCCCAGACGGTTCAGCTGATTTGGGAACGCTTCAGAGACCCACAGGTAGATCTGTTGCCTCTCCAGACACTTACCACTGCCAGTGGTTTTACTCCCTGACCTAGGGGACCCTCAGCTCGGATGCTCTGGCACACAGCTGGCTGCGGGGCCTCCGCAATTATGCGTTTCCCCCAGTGAGTCTGCTCGCACAGATCTTGTGCAAGATCAGGGAGGATGAGGAGCAGGTCCTCATGGTCGCTCCCTATTGGCCCGGCCGGACCTGGTTTCCTGAACTTGCACTCCTTGCGACAGCCCCTCCCGGGCCAATTCCTCTGAGGAAGGACCTCCTTTCTCAGGGATGGAGCACCCGTGTCCCGATCTGTGGAACCTGCACGTGGAAGGTTTAAGTAATTTGCAACCTTAGGTGGTAACTACTATCACTTCGGCTAGAGCCCTGTCCACCCGACACGCCTGTGCCTTGAAGTGGAACCTCCCTACGGGTAGGGCTCACGACAGGGAGCTGTGGCTTGCGCAGGGCACTGGAAGACAGCCATTGTGGCATTTTGGAACAGGACCCCATTCGTCAGACGTCGTGACAACTGAATGGGAACCTCTCGGTTACGTTACGTCCCCTTGCCACAACCGCTGTGCCGCTGAACGGCCGAGACACACCCCTCGGCTCCTCAGCGAAGAACATGAATGTGAGAATGCATGCGCTGAAAGGTACTTTGCGTACCATTGGCTTGTTTTTTACAACTCGAAGACGATTGGGGTCTCGGACGAGACCCCATTCGTCAGACTATCTGACGTAACGTCTCCATTCCCTCTTTCAGGAAACGAGGGTTACATACGTAACCGAGATGTTTTGTATGATTCTGGTACAGTTTTGGGTCACTGTGCACTGTCAGTTAAGAACATCAATAGAACAAAAAAATAATAATATTGCATGTGCATTAAGTCTCACAGCATAAACGCAGCATATATGTGTGTTTGAGAGCACAGGTGTGGTTCTGTTGTTAACTGTTGATTGATCTCAGAGAAACAGAAGCACCATCAGCTCTGCGGTTCTGTTTGGCACTGCAGATAACCTGTGTAATCCATACGCAGCATCTTAACTTGGTGCTGTGCTTCAGGCTCCTGCTTCTCCACGGCTCCAGGAGCTGATAATGTGTTAATGGGCCATTTGTCTCACAGATATATTGACTTATTTACCCTAAAACCCCTGGTGACGAGACAGAGAGCATGTTCAGATAAGAAGGCGTAATCCCTCACTGAAACACACTGAAGCGCTCCTGACGGGTTAAAGCGCTCTCAGTATGTGTGTGTGTGTGTGTAACAAAATCACAGCGGCTCCTGTGGTTCACCACAAAGACACTACAGTAATGCAGCAGTGGAGGCAATGAATAAACTAACAAAACAAAGCACAGCATTAGAGAGAGAGAGAGAGAGAGAGAGAGAGAGAGAGAGAGAGAGAGAGAGAGAGAGAGAGAGAGAGAGAGAGAAAGAAAGAGAGAGAAAGAGAGAGAGAGAGAGAGAGAGATAAATGTGTGCAGTGAAGTGTTGTTTTTTCCTTGTTGTCACACACAATCTGCATCAACCACACCTACTGTACAACACACACACACACACACACACACACACGTGCTGAATACAGATGCCATCATGCAGCAGCTCATCTGCACAGATGAATTCATACGTGGCTGTTTTGACACTCCTCTAGGGATTGTTTAAAGACAGGAGTCCTCAGAAGACACGTTACACCTCATTTACTGTCACTTTCACTTCAATCAGTGTAAGACTTTAACCCTCAGAGACCTAAGGGTATTTTTACAATAAATTTTCCGTCTGGTGTTATTCACTAAAAAAGCTTGTAAAACATCAACCCTTTTTTGCACAGACAATTGACACACCTCTTTTTTTTCAGGACAAATTGAACTTTCAGCATATTTGTGTTGCATTGATGTCACCTGAATGAAAAAATAAGTTATGGGACCACAAAGACAAATGAAAAAATAAATCGGAAATTGAATCACTCAAATATTTATTGAAATCACACACAAATAAATAAAAGCTAAGCAAATTTCCTCTGGAAAACAGTTTGTTCATGTCTTTGGAGTCCTGGAGCACAGGAATAAACATTATAACTTGTACAGAACCAAAACTATTTACATTTTTCCATAAGAAGTCCAGGCGTTTTGGGCCTCATGAAATTCACTGGTGCCAAGCCTCAAAACAGTTCCTATCAGCAATCACACAGAGGGCCACATCACAGGCTTTGCATTTCTATTTTATTTATTCTTTTATTTATTATATTCTTTTTATACTTTTATACTACATTTATAATACTCATTTGTATTTGATAATACTTTTTTACAGTAAATAAATAAAGGGCACTTCAGCTGGGTCTATCCTGGTAATCTAGTTCCTCATCTGTCAAAAAGCTCTGTTCTCCTGAAAATCCATCATCCTGCATGGCATCAAAAAAGGCCAGAGCTCGATTTACATCCATTTTTCTTTGTGTTTCTCTGTAAAACGCGCGTCTCTTCGTGCGTCTCTCTCTCCACAATATCAGAGCTTGGTTCGTGCGTGATGACGCACACCAATGTTTACAACGGATCAGCCTGTAATTGGTCAACAACCATCACGTGAAAACATCACGTGATATCCAAAATGGCAGCTTGCATCGAGCTAGCAGGAAAAATGACGGAATATTTATAAATTATGGACATCAAGAGGCTCATACTTGGATATAAGCGTTTGGATTTATTGCTGAAAAACTCCGAAAGGATGCACAAGTTCCAGGCTGGATAGAAAACCTTCTGTAAAGGCTAGAAAGACACCAAAGACACCCCCGTGATGGCTAGCTCGTTAGCTTTCTGCTGAAAAAAACGGTAAGAAAATCGATAAATCTGTCACCGAATAATATAAATATTTATCGGAGGTGCCATGTGGCGTCGTCGACGATGCCGTCGGTTTCTGGGGGTTAACAAGCTTCTGTCAGCAGAAAACCACTCGAAAAATAAAGCTGGGCAAGTTACGAGTTCAACCACAGTCACACAACTCATGCTGAACTAAAGGCTGATCAAACTCAGTGGACAATATCTTACAGATAATCACCACAATATAGAATTGCATAATGTCATTTTCATGATTAATATGTCTGTCGTTTTCTTGAAACATCCGTGAAATAAGCAATGATGTTATTAAAAAAACAAGATCATGTTATAAGATAATAAATGTTTTCAGAGAATCTCTCTTGAATCACATTTTCTTCTTTTTTGAAGCATAAACTGTGCTAAATTTAATTAGATTTATGCTTTAAACTAAAAGAAATATAGAAATATAGTTTAGAAAAAAAAGTTTGGAAATATATCATCATCATCATCATCAGTCGGCTGCGAACAGGGTAGGTTGACAGTCAGTCACTTTTGTGACTTTCAAAGTAATTTGTTAAAACCAAGCGGGTTACTAGCCCTGCAAGGAGTGGGTCAGTTTCATGACCCAGGACCCTATATAATGACCCTATATAATGACCCTATATAACGACCCTATATAACGACCCTATAAAAATATAAATATATAAATATAAATAAATATATATATAATTGGCACAAACCAACTTACTGATTGTCCTCTGAACCGATTCATTGAAGGCATCTGTCTAAATAAAACAATTCACTAAAACAAATGATCTGAAGTGCTGAAATGCTTCTGATTCAGCAACACTGAGAGACATTAAACACTGCGCTGTGCTTCTGTCAATATTAGCTGGTTACTGGAAAAGCCACACTGAGTTCCTGACCGTGAGACAAAATATCACTTTCCTTGATAAAATCCTCCATCTTACTGTCATGGGGCTTTTCTAATAGATCTGGCAGCATTGATCAGCCGTCAGCTGGTGAGTAATGATATTATATTGATGCAGCATTAGACGAGCGCTGGCAGCTCATTTATTCTGGCCTAAACGACAAACTGACCGGAGGCTAATGGACACCTCTGACTGCTGTTACATAAATCCAACATAATCGCCCTCCGCATCAAATCAAAGAGCATAATTGCTAGTGAAAGAGAATATGAATGTGTAGCGAGTCTGATTGTGCTAGATTAGCTCAGAACTGAGACCGTACTCCAGATAACTTCATATACACACAGTCTCACTTGTCATGTTTGTTTCTATGTACTGTAGTGTTACAAATTTATTAAAATTTTTTAATTTAGGTTCAACAATATTTTAACTGAGAAAGTTACCATTTTGAGGCATAGGACATTAACCGTTTTGTTACTTCTCATCTGATGTCACAGACCTGCCTGTTCCTGTCTGTCCTGCTCTCTCTATTGTAAGTTAAATTGATCAGAGCACTGAGACTATCACCTTTTGTCTTTATGCACTGCCTGGCCATTAAGCTCTATGATAATGTGAAGGTATCGGTGAAGAATCTGGCTGATTGGATTAGGATATTTACATTACACTGTTATGCTGATTGGGTTAGGATTGGTAACACTCTCAGTCTAGGGCACGTTCCTAAACCTGCATGCCTCATTTACATGCTTTTGTTTTAGAGTGTCTCCACCTTTATGTAACTCCTCCTCCTGAAAGGGTATATGAACTAAAATGTATACGGCCTTTAGTCAGACTTGGGTAAGATTTTGGACGAAGCAGACTACAGCAAATAAAGAATCCTGCTTAAAAGATACCCCCAAGTCTCCTGTTCTTCGCTTCTGACTTCTTCTACACTTAAGAAGGAAAAGCTTACAACAGTACCATGTGCTCTCTTTTATCTGATTACTGGTTTATTTGCCCCACCTGTCCTCACCAAACATGCCGCACAAGTCCTGAAAAGTAAAGCCAAAGCGTCTCGATCGCCCCCCTGGTGGCTGGTCCCAATATATCTGATAAACCCCGACTCTCGATCGCCCCCTGGTGGCTGGTCCCAGTATAGCTCATAAACCCTGAGTCTTGATCGCCCCCTGCAGGCTGGTCCCAGTATAGCTCATAAACCCTGAGTCTCGATCGCACCCTGGTGCCTGGTCCCAGTATAGCTCATAAACCCAGAGTCTTGATTGCCCCGTGGTGGCTGGTCCCAGTATAGCTCATAAACCCTGAGTCTCGATCGCACCCTGGTGGCTGGTCCCAGTATAGCTCATAAACCCTGAGTCTCGATTCTCTCCATTTTCTCCATTGGGTCATCTGATGGGGTGTTAGGACACCATTAGGTCACTGGATGAAGTTTTTCGGTTCCTTGCCACTGTTGCCTTTGGCTTCCTCAGTTGGGGATATTCAAATTAATTAACCAATCATACCATTGATCAGCTCTACCAAACTTGGATGTCTTTTTTCCAGTAATAAACAAACATTGTTAAGTTGTTTTGATTGATACTGTGAAGCAGCTTTGATACAATCTGTATTGTGAAAAGCGCTATATAAATATATTTGACTTGACTTGACTTGGTCCCAGTATAGCTCATACACCCAGAGTCTCGATTGCCCCCTGGTGGCTGGTTCACATGGCTACACGGAAGCGATAAATAATTCTGTATTATACATCTTTAAGGCCAGACAAGTAATTTGTTGAGGTAAAGTTGTAAAGAAAGACTAAACGCCTGTGCAAATATATATTCAAACGCACATACCTATAGACTAAACACGTAATACGCATGTGTAAGCCGTCTGCGTTTCACAGATTTGCGTTTTTAAAGCTTGCACATAGATACAATTTATTTATTTTATTTTTTCAGGGCTTGCACCTTAGAACCTGTTTCAAGGTTTGCGTTCTCGAGCTCCAGGCACTGTCGTGTGTGTGAGCGGCCAGAGCGCATTAAGGGTTTTCTGTTAGAACGGTGTTGTGTTAGCGGCCCCTAAGTTAATAACTAAGGATCTTTACAATGGAAGTGAATCAATCAAAACTAACTTTAGCTGGACAATAACTTTATTCTAGAGCTGCTGTAAAGCCAAAACAATCTCTGTTACTTTAACTTCCTATTATCACTGTAAAGCTGGATATGCAACGAGGAGTTGTAACCTCATATATGGTTATTTCGGGGAGGAGACGCATGTGAACACAATCTTCCACTGACTGGGGTTCATAAAGGGAATTTTGCGCAGGTTCTTTGCGTACACACGCTTTTATAAGTCTGAACATTTTTGGCTTTCAGGCGCACACTTCTAGCATCAGGCTAGAAAACAGTGTGAAACATGTCAGATGTTGGGAGGCTTGTATCTGAGCATCTACTGACATTCAAACAATTGAATCCAATACACATAATTAATCTAAATCAAGTTTAGCAGATTCCTTTTCCAGATCTTTCTCTCTCACTATTGGAGTTCGAACAAAATCCACAGGCAGGATTCAAAGTTGTTATAAAAGACAACTATAACCCGACGGTGTAAAACACACTCACTGCTGAAAGGACCAGAACTCAACGTTCATCTCCTCAATGAATGAAGGGTTTTTGATTGTCAACGGTACCAAAGACGAGACAAAACAGAGAGATCAAAAGTACTGTTGTCAGTGTAAGATTGACTAAAATTAATGACACGACAAAATACCTAAAAATTCACCTAAAGCTGATCATTCTGTCATCATTTTCTCGCCCTCTTGTCGTTCAAACCCTGTATGACTTTCTTTCTTGTGTTGAACACAAAAGATGTTTTGAAAAATATTGAGGTCCAATCACCCAGACAGCAAAATGGTCCCACATCCGGTACACATGGATTCTACACGGTCCACATCCGGCCCACATCCGGTACACATGGATTCTACATGGTCCAGAACTGGCCCACATCCGGTACACATGGATTCTACATGGCCCAGATCCGGTCCACATCCGATACACATGGATTCTACACGGTCCAGATCCGGCCCACATCTGGTACACATGGATTCGGTCCCACTTTATATTAAGTGGCCCTAATACCTGTGAACTTACATGGTTACTAGATATGTACTTAGTATGTAACTACAGTGTAAATCCACATTGGTACATAGTATTTACAACTGTAATATTTGTGTAACTACACATATGTAACAACCCACGGAAAGGTATGTGTAAGTACAAATGTGTAACAGGACATTGGTAACAACACTTTTTCCACTACAGTAAGTACACATGTGTAACAGGCATTATGTAACTACATTTTGTAACAACAATATGTATTCACACAAGTTGTTCCACTTCCACACGCAGTCTTCCATACTGTAGTTACCAGTTAAGAACACACTGAAACCATGATGATTCCTATGTGTATACCATGTATTTACTAAATGACCGGCAGGACTTATGTTGAATTACAGCTAAAGTTTTCCCTTGTGGTACCAGTGTACTTACATGGTAAATCCTCAGGAACTCTGCACTTGATACAATGTGTTAACCCTCTGGGGACCAGAAACGCGCCGGCGCGTTTTGCTTGTTTTTTTTCACATAGCAGAAAAATAGACTTAAAGTACTACCATCATTTCTGTTCATATAGAGTTAAGAAATATGAGAAAATAATCTGTTAAATGTCTACTTTTTTATGTGCCCACATACAATCGAAATAAAATATTGTGCTTTTGTAAAATAAAGAAAATAAACAGGGTGTGCATTCTGCCTCTCAGTCACCGTGAACTTTTTTTCTGGAGCACGTCTCTAATCTTCAACAAAACTCAGGAAATACTATTCACCCAGCCATAAGCAATATATCTTTTAAATCATTTGAGTTTGTACTTTTAAATAATCCGATTCAAAACTAAAATAAATATTCTCCGTTTATGTCATCTATATAAAAAGAGAGACGTGTCAGCCGGTCTAATTATCTTCCTCTCAGCTCATTATTCTGGTAATGTGACACGCCCACGGAGAGCACGCGCTATTCAAACGCAAATATGTGAAGCAACACATTGAGACGCGTTAACGCCCATAAACTCTGAAAACACACTATATTTTTTAGTCAGATTAATCTACTGTCGTCTTGTGCGGCTATATGAGGAACAATCCTGGGACATTTACCTACCTCAGAACAAGTGCTGGTTTATTTTCACCACGAGGAGGAGCAACAGATTCAGCTGAGAAGTAAGTGTTTTATGCTTGTGCTTTGTTCTAATCGCGATATAGAATAACGTTAGTGTCTGTAAACGGAAAAATAGCATACCGTTCAAATGTGAATCATGTTTCTGTGTGTGTGTGTGTGTGTGTGTGTGTGTGTGTGTGTGTGTGTGTGTGTGTGTGTGTGTGTGTGTGTGTGTGTGAATGAATGAATGAATGAATGAACACACAGATACGCACTGTTACAGACGAAATAAAAGACAACATTTTGTTGACTAGTCTAAAATAGACATCAAATAAGCTTTTGTTAGGAGTTTCTGCTCATATGTAAAATATATAGTATGTTTTGTCAATAAACTAATCAACTAAGATGTTATAGTGTTTGTTCCAATGCAAGCTATATCAAAATAATGAATCCTCAACTTTGAAATATGTATGATCAAACTAAGACATTTATGGAAAAAGAAAATTTTCTTTTCAAGATGTTTCCAACTCTGACTTTGAACTTTGAACTGAAATAAATACGTGTCTATATGGTGAAGGGTGTGTGATAGAAGTGTCCAGACGTATGCACCCTGTATTTTAAGATTTTTTATTCCTCTTTTTAGTCAACTTTAGCATGAGTGTGTTCGCTTATTCTAAGCAGTGTGTGTGTGTGTGTGTGTGTGTGTTGTAAATAAATCCAAACAATCTAAAAGCCATTCTTTTTTAAATCTCCTCATTCTTTGTGCAAGGCTCCTCGTAATGATATGGCCTGATAGCACACCTAATAGGGCCATTATGGGAGGGTCTTTGTCTTTCTCAGGTGTGAAATGCCACACATATTAATGAGAGATCACGCCCCTTCGCATAAAGCTTTCTCAAACAAAACACGTAATACACATTCATATACACATTCAATACACTTCATTTGGAAAAATGCTGTGCGTCAAAAAGCTGGCCGATGCCCATCTTTATGCAAATGAATTCCGTTGAACGCGACGCGACTATCCAATAGAAGCAGAGCATATATAGACGGGGGGAAGTCTCTCGCAGGTCCTCTGTTCTAGACTGGCCGCTGGCTCAAAACCACACCCATAGCGGTAAACTTGAGGAACGCCCATCAAAGTACAAATGTGGGGAGGCGTCGCGACACCACGCTACAGTCGTGTCGCAAAAGTGGATCTCTACCGTCACACTACAAGCGACAAAGCGACACAATACCATTCATTTCAATGGGGAACGGGCGATTTCCGGCGACACGCGCGACAGCGACCGTTGGCGACCGGATGGGGCGTGTCTGGCGACGCGACAAAGTTGAGATCTGTTTAACTTTATGCAAATGAAGAGCGACTTTCGGGAGCGACAACCAATAGGAGTGGAGCGCGCATGATCCTTCTCCACATCATTGGATGTCATTCATAAAGGCAACCAGTAGTGGGAACGCCCACTAGCGACATGCAGCGACAAAGTCGCTTGTAGTGTGAACGGGGCTTTACAGATATGACAGCGCTCCTGCAACACGCATCTCTTCAGCAAGCCAACGTGCAAACTGGCGCAAATGAAACTGAAAGTTTAGCTTACATTCTGAAGCTCAACACACAGTTGTCTTCATTAAAAGTAGTGAGATGCAGTTATGTTGCCAAGTGGAAGTGTAACACTTTTAACAAAACTGAAAGAAGTCAGTAAAAACACGAATGACCAGGTCCAATCTGTTCTTCAAAGTCTAATTTAGGCCTGAAAACAAAGATGACAAATCTAAAACAAATTTCATGAGAAACATTTTAATTTCTGTACTATTTCTGTGTTAGCCATTATGAATATTTAAAATATGTTTATGTTTATTTATACATGGGGGGGGGGGGGGGGGGGGTTATGGGACAGTGATGAACTCGGAAACTTAAAAATGGCACTTTATGACAAATAGGTTGCCGACCCCTGTTCTAGACTATGTGATACAATTTTCAAAAGTCTTGTGAAGAAATAATCCATATGTGTTTTGTGGCCTTATTTCAGAAACTTTTATTTTTTGTTTTTTCAATAACCATGCAGAAATAATATTCTCTCAAAAATACAAACATGTACATACATGTTGCTCACATATTATGGTAGCCCCGTTTGTGCTACATAGACTGAATTTACACCTTTGCCATTAACATGTTTATAAATAACTGAAAAAAGCACAAATGTCAGTGCATGTCAAAACATCCCAAGGGCCCCAAAAAACCCTTGGTCCCCATAGGGTTAAACTGTCATAACTTACATGTATTATGCAAAACCCAAACCTCTGTGCAACACTGTATTAACAGTGTACTTACATGGTAACTCCTCAGGAACTGTCCACTTAATATAAAGTGTAAAATGGTCATAACTTTCTGTGTATTATGCAAAACCCAAACCTCTGTGCAACACTGTATTAACAGTGTACTTACATGGTAACTCCTCAGGAACTCTGCACTTGATACAATGTGTTAAACTGTCATAACTTACATGTATTATGCAAAACCCAACCCTGTGCAACACTGTATTAACAGTGTACTAACATGGTAACTCTTCAGGAACTGTCCACTTAATATAAAGTGTAAAATGGTCATAACTTACTGTGTATTATGCAAAACCCAAACCTCTGTGCAACACTGTATTAACAGTGTACTTACATGGTAACTCCTCAGGAGAAGCGTGCGCCTTCACAGAGCGAACCGAAACCGGATTAACATTTTCATGGATTAATAATTTATATTCTAATAATTTACCTCATACACAACTATTATAATACTGCCAGAGAGGACTGCGGGTGCAACGCATCATCATGTGAACGACTTTTGGTACCGGTTTTTACATTTTCGCAATAAACTAATTATTGTGAAATTTATAACGTTACTTGTCTGTCTGTTATGTTTTTATTTTCTTCATAAGTGTAGCCTACGTAGTTTTAAGGAATGGTTATGGGTAGGTTTAGGGGTATGAGTAGGATTAGTGGCTCAAAATATATTTTAATGCTATTGTTAATAAAACTATGAGAGGTTTGGGTTTGCTGAGATGGTCTCTGTTATGACCGTTTTACACTTTATATTAAGTGGACAGTTCCTGAGGAGTTACCATGTAAGTACACTGTTAATACAGTGTTGCACAGAGGTTTGGGTTTTACATAATACACAGTAAGTTATGACCATTTTACATTTTATATTAAGTGAACAGTTCCTGAGGAGTTACCATGTAAGTACACTGTTAATACAGTGTTGCACAGAGGTTTGGGTTTTGCATAATACATGTAAGTTATGACAGTTTAACACATTGTATCAAGTGCAGAGTTCCTGAGGATTTACCATGTAAGTACACTGGTACCACAAGGGAAAACTTTAGCTGTAATTCAACATAAGTCCTGCCGGTCATTTAGTAAATACATGGTATACACATAGGAATCATCATGGTTTCAGTGTGTTCTTAACTGGTAACTACAGTATGGAAGACTGCGTGTGGAAGTGGAACAACTTGTGTGAATACATATTGTTGTTACAAAATGTAGTTACATAATGCCTGTTACACATGTGTACTTACTGTAGTGGAAAAAGTGTTGTTACCAATGTCCTGTTACACATTTGTACTTACACATACCTTTCCGTGGGTTGTTACATATGTGTAGTTACACAAATATTACAGTTGTAAATACTATGTACCAATGTGGATTTACACTGTAGTTACATACTAAGTACATATCTAGTAACCATGTAAGTTCACAGGTATTAGGGCCACTTAATATAAAGTGGGACCCCCCCAAAAAATAGAGACATCTTCTTTTGTGCTCTTTAAATGATGACAGAATGATTTTTGAGGCGAATTAGTAAATCCTGAAACCACACACAACAAAAGACTGCAATAACCTCAGCCGAACCGAAGTGCATCATGTTGGTCCTTAAAAGTCAGTGATCGCCCTTACCTGATCTCCAGATGCTTCAGTTTCAGCCATCTGGCCTTTTATCCTTATATTCTTGCCAATTACTTACCTTTACCTATTAAAAACAAAGGAGAAATTGCACATTGCAATGAAAACCCATTTATTATTTTCAACATCAACCCTCGAAGGGTTTCGGCGCAGTGGCTGGCAGCTGGAAAACGACCTGGGGAGTCGGCGAGCGAGTCGAGAGAGATCAGAACTAAACTAGCCAAAGGATCCGGGTGAGTTAGTGAGATTTAGGGGTCAGGAGGAGGAGGAGGAGGAGGGACTGCGTGAGCCGCTCGTATGTGTGGGGTTGGAGGTTAGTACTTTAGTAAATAACAGCAGGTCAGACACAAAAATGGTTGTTAGTACAGTTACAACAAAGGTTTCATTCGGATTAGTAACAGAATTTGGGTTTTAGTTTTAGTAGAGTAGTAGCAGTCAATTGCTGAAATCCTTTGCGATTTGATTCGACAAAGAGTTTGAATTGTCACGTTTGGTGGGTTTTGAGGTTAAGAGGAAGGAAAATGAACCATCCAAAAACCATCACAACATGGGGAAGAAGCCATGCAGTTGGATGAGCAAATGAAGATGGCGTCAAAATGGGAATGTTCAACTAATGGACACAATCAAACGTCTGAGCAAAAGCGCTCAGCAGCCGATGGCAGAGAGGAGTCGAAACTGAGTCACAACACGGCACAGATGGCAAGAAAAGGGCATTTAGTTGATTAAGGGGTTAAATCTGAAGGTGGGACACAACAAAATAAGCACTTGAAGTCCACAGGTTTGCGTGCAAGCCGAGACTCTTCCGGCTTGGGCATCGCAGACTCCCTCTCGCTGCAAGCGGATGAAAGCATGCACACAAAATGACTCGGAAACGTCACACAGATGAGTGTAAATGAGCGATGCTAATGTTCAGCTGCGCTGAGAGCTGTCAGTCATCTACGACTGTCGGAATGCCAATTACCCAGCCTGCATTGGGCCAAATAATCCGATCGCTCGTTCTCCCTGACCGGCCTGAAATATTGTTATTCTAGGGCGCCGAACCCCTGCCAGAGTTCATTAGATCTGTATAATTGCATACTAATGCTAGCGGCCTGAGCTGATAACATCATCCTGAAGGAGCCAGAGTCCTGTCAATCATGGACCCAAGCAGAGTCTAAACTATTCCTATTACCGGGGGCGTGGCTTTATGCATCTCTGTAGGTCCATAAATATGCATATATGTATATGTGCCGGGCAACATATACATACACAAATACCAAAGTAAGAGTGTGTTAGAGTGTCGTTATTGAGTTAGTATTGATGTTAATGAACACAGTTGCTACATTATAGAAATTCTCCTGATTCTATGCAGCGCTGGGCGGGGCAGGGGGTGGAGCCTAGTGTTTGACGAGTCCAGTGACAGGCAGTAAAGGACATCCTCTCTGAGACACACGCCTCACACTGAGTTCACTGTGTTTTTAAAACATTAAAATATAAATATGAAAATTGTATGTAAAACTGAAAATTAAAAATGTTGCTCTGGCAACTAACTGAAATAAACACTCTTGAGTTAAAGTGCTAAAATTAGTAAGAGTAAAACTGAAATAAAAAAATGTATCAAAAATTAAATATATACTGTATATGGAAACTAATTGAAATAAACATGTTTAAGTACTAAAATTACTAATAAAAATTTACATTTCCATTTTACATTACATTTGTTTATGTTATTGTTTACTTGTATCCCTAATTTATCCCTAACGACAATAAAATAAAATAAATAAAAATATTATGTTGAAGTTAAAGTACTAAAACTACTGATAGAAATATTAGATGTAAAACTTACACTTAAAAATGTAAATGAAATTTAGAAATGTTGCCTTGGCAACTAACTGAAATAAACATGTTTAAGAACTAAAATTACGAAAAGTTAAACTGAAATAAAAATTAAAGCTAAATTTATATATATAAAATTACAAAAAATTAAATAAAAAAAAAAATCGAATGACAAAAGCACAAAACAAAATGACTAAAACTTAAAATAAAATTCAAATGAAAACTGAAAGTATAACAATAAAAGCCAATTCAAATAACCACTATAATAGCATATACAGGTCCTTCTCAAATAATTTGCATATTGTGATAAAGTTCATTATTTTCCATAATATAATGATAAAAATTAAACTTTCATATATTTTAGATTCATTGCACACCAACTGAAATATTTCAGGTCTTTTATTGTTTTAATACTGATGATTTTGGCATACAGCTCATGAAAACCCAAAATTCCTGTCTCAAAAAATTAGCATATTTCATCCGACCAATAAAAGAAGTGTTTTTAATACAAAAAAAGTCAACCTTCAAATAATTATGTTCAATTATGCTCTCAATAGTCAATACTTGGTCGGGAATCCTTTTGCAGAAATGACTGCTTCAATGCGGCGTGGCATGGAGGCAATCAGCCTGTGGCACTGCTGAGGTGTTATGGAGGCCCAGGATGCTTCGATAGCGGCCTTAAGCTCATCCAGAGTGTTGGGTCTTGCGTCTCTCAACTTTCTCTTCACAATATCCCACAGATTCTCTATGGGGTTCAGGTCAGGAGAGTTGGCAGGCCAATTGAGCACAGTAATACCATGGTCATTAAATCATTTACCAGTGGTTTTGGCACTGTGAGCAGGTGCCAGGTCGTGCTGAAAAATGAAATCTTCATCTCCATAAAGCTTTTCAGCAGATGGAAGCATGAAGTGCTCCAAAATCTCCGGATAGCTAGCTGCATTGACCCTGCCCTTGATAAAACACAGTGGACCAACACCAGCAGCTGACATGGCACCCCAGACCATCACTGACTGTGGGTACTTGACACTGGACTTCAGGCATTTTGGCATTTCCTTCTCCCCAGTCTTCCTCCAGACTCTGGCACCTTGATTTCCGAATGACATGCAAAACTGAGCAACAGTCCAGTGCTGCTTCTCTGTAGCCCAGGTCAGGCGCTTCTGCCGCTGTTTCTGGTTCAAAAGTGTCTTGACCTGGGGAATGCGGCACCTGTAGCCCATTTCCTGCACACGCCTGTGCACGGTGGCTCTGGATGTTTCTACTCCAGACTCAGTCCACTGCTTCCGCAGGTCCCCAAGGTCTGGAATCGGTCCTTCTCCACAATCTTCCTCAGGGTCCGGTCACCTCTTCTCGTTGTGCAGCGTTTTTTGCCACACTTTTTCCTTCCCACAGACTTCCCACTGAGGTGCCTTGACACAGCACTCTGGGAACAGCCTATTTGTTCAGAAATTTCTTTCTGTGTCTTACCCTCTTGCTTGAGGGTGTCAATGATGGCCTTCTGGACAGCAGTCAGGTCGGCAGTCTTACCCATGATTGCGGTTTTGAGTAATGAAACAGGCTGGGAGTTTTTAAAAGCCTCAGGAATCTTTTGCAGGTGTTTAGAGTTAATTAGTTGATTCAGATGATTAGGTTAATAGCTCGTTTAGAGACCCTTTTCATGATATGCTAATTTTTTGAGACAGGAATTTGGGGTTTTCATGAGCTGTATGCCAAAATCATCAGTATTAAAACAATAAAAGACCTGAAATATTTCAGTTGGTGTGCAATGAATCTAAAACATATGAAAGTTTAATTTTTATCATTACATTATGGAAAATAATGAACTTTATCACAATATGCTAATTTTTTGAGAAGGACCTGTAAATAATAGTAAAACAGCAGGGCTTTGTTTTGATGGGATGAAGATCTGCAGTCCGTTTCTCACCTGTACGTCAGTGTAAATCTTCCCGGCATCGATACCGTCTCCCTGGGAAGTTCTATAGCTACTGAGCTTCAGTAATAATGAATTGTTCATGTTTAATAATTAGGTTAGTTGTCCTATGGGTATGTGCACTAATGAAACCATCGCTCAGCCTGACCTCAGTGAATAAACGCCTGGCTTTGGTCGAGTCCGATGAAGAACAGAACTCCAACGCTCTCGGATCCGCTGGATAAATCTCGTAACGGGGAGTTTTACGACCCACCCCGAACCAGCGGCAGTAAATCCAGCCGGAGAGACGAGGATCATCACCTTGAGCCGGATATCAAACCTGCTGATGATGGATCGAGATGCTGAGAACCAGAAGGAGTTTCTCAGCTCAATATCTCATATTCATATTAATATTCTGGCCAGTTTCAAGAGCGCAACATCCATACTGTCTGCCACTGGATCCATCACCACTTCACACGGTTAAACATACAGTAAAACTTTCATTGTGAGACTCGAGTTTACTATTACTCTGCAAGTTCTTCATAAACTAATTCAACATAATGAATAAGATTTTTAACTCTAGATCTGGTTCCTGAAGGGAAGGGAGGGCGTAGGATGGACAAAACAAAGTGAAAAGGATGATCGAATGAGACAAGAGTGAATCTCTGTAGTTTCATTGCTACCTTGATACCAATGGGAATTTGTGTAGTCAGTATAAGCAAACAGAATAGAAATAGGAAACGGAAATCCAGGGCAAACCAAAGTAGAAGACAATTAGAATGATATCTACCATATAATGCAGTTTGTTTACCATAGCGTGTCCAATGCCTGAGTGCTTTAGGAAAAAAACAAGGGAAGGGAAAGAAAATATATAGAATAATGACAAATCGTGAAGTCAATAAAGGTCTTTTAAAAGGCAGCGGTCGTAGCCTGTTAACTGTCTGTTTTATTGCCTTTCAGTGATTATCACAGATTAGGTGTCGTTCGAAAGTTTAAACGCTCAAAATTCATCCTGTGAAAACCGTTTTGAAATTGAACACTTCATTACAATTGAAAACATTTCGGCGGCTCAATTTTTGTGATATCAACTTCAAATTTAGAACATTACTTGGTTAGACGTATGTGATCTTACAGGCCAAATTATTTAATAAAATATGTATAAAATAACGTTTTTACACATTTATTTTCCAAAGCCTTCATGAATTCCAAACGCTCAAGTTCAGATCTTCAGAGCGAGTGACAGTTAACAGGTTAAACCAGCCTGGCTCTTTCTTTTCCTGATTTTGATTTTGCCCAAAGGAATAAAGATCCAAATTTACAGAATTCTTTCTCTTCATTGAAGGATTTGTCAACCAAAAGAAAAACATGACAACAGTATTGTTATTATGGTTAGTACGTCAGTACGCAAGTTAATTCTGAAGAAAACAACAGATGGCCCACATTCCGTGAATGACACGATGTTAGTCGTTTCAAAGGAACACAAAGAGGTCAAAATGAAAAGTAAACTGGAAGAATCTGAAGCTGTTTGGTTAGTAAGAAGACACAAGAGTTAGGAAACCACGTGGGAAGATTAGGGGAGGGGCTGACTTTAGTGGGAGGGGCTAGAGGAACAGCAGTCATTCTGATTGGCTAGTCCTGTGAGTGGGCGTGGCCTGTTTGCGGGCGGGGCTCGTTACTGGCAAATTTGGCCAAGCTTGGTTTTTGAAGTAGAGCAAGAAATCGATCTTCTGTGGCTGACGACTGAAAGGAGGCAAAAACACAACAGTATGAACAACATGAAAAGGAAAACATCTTATTTGAACTTTCAACACGTTTCAGAAACATGAAAAGACATCCTTCTGCCGCCAGCTTGAACCTGGAAGAAAAGATTAGCTGTGATTAGGAAGAATCGCCCAGACCGGATTCAGATTCAGACCCATACCTCAGTTCAGTCAGACCTGATCAGACCTGTGTGTGTGTGTGTGTGTGTGTGTGTGTGTGTGTGTGTGTGTGTGTGTGTGTGCTGTAGATGAGAACAATCGCTCAGATTGTGTGTGTTGTTGAGCTGCTGCTTTACTAAGTGATCAGACGCACCATTTTCACCTGAAAAAAATGCTACAGGTGCATATTGAGGGAGGAACCAGAGCCAAACGCTGCATACCAACGCCCTGGAAACCCCTCAGTTACACCCTAGTAACCCCCTAACCACACCCTAGTAACCCCCTAACAACACCCTAGTAACCCCCTAACATCACCTTAGTAACCCCTAACCACACCCTAGTAGCCCCCTAACCACAACCTAGTAACCTACTAAAACAACACCCTAGTAACCCCCTAACAACACCCAAGTAACCCCCTAATCACACAATAGTAACCCCCTAACAACACCTTAGTAACCGCCTAACAACACCCTAGTAACCCAAGTAAGTGAGTGTGATAAACTCCTGTCCCATCAGAATCTCTACAGGACGGTGTGTGTCTATAATAAAAACGCTGGAGAGGAAAATGTCATGACCTCTTCCACGAAACGCCAGTGAGAATCGAACCCTCACACACTTTCCTATACAGTTACCACACACACACACACACACACACACACACACACACACACACACACACACACACACACACACACTTTCCTATAGTTACCACACACACACTCTCCCGTTCAGAAAAGAGCCGCATCAGAATACAGCAGGACATCTTAAGTGTTTATACCTTGATGTCTTTATGACGAAAACACACTCAAATCACCTTTAAACAGCTGGGGTTTATGATGTTAAAAATTAAAGAAAGATAAATCATATCTGTATGCAGTTTAAATGTAAATGTACCCAATTATTAAAGGGGGTGTAGACTTATGCAGTTTTCATGGATCTTTTTTTTCTCTCTAAAATGGTTTTCAATGGCTTTGCAGAGGCTGTAAGTGTACATTAACCCTAAAACAGGCAACGTTTCTCTCGAGATACAATATAGACCTAAGTTTGGTCTTGTTTTAAAAAAAACAGTCAGCAGATTTTTGCTGAAGTGAAAGCACTTCAAAAAATGAAAGTATGAAAAAGTTAAGGAAGTTTAAAACTTACATTAAATCAAATATACTGTACTTAATATTTATTCTTTTTTTATAAAATATGTATTTTACAAAATATGTTTTACTATAAAATTACTATAAAATCAAAGCCATATATCTAACCAAGTTGTCTTCCAAATTTGAAGTTGATATCACAAAAATTGAAGTTCCCATGAGATTTTGTTTAGGCATAATACCAAAAATAGCCACAAGGTGACACACATTTGAATTTAATTGTATGCATTCTGCCATAACAAATTAATACATTTCTGTCCAAATGTCACTTCTGTCACAAAATATGGAACCTTGAGACTCAGACCTTTCTGACAATATGTGTTTTGTCAAGATTAGAAAAGGTTTTGATAATAAATTATGAAACATGATGATGCCCAAAAGGGGAGGAGCCCATTAAAAGAATTTAGAGTACCGTTTCTATGGTAACACAACGTCCAATTTCAAAACCGGTTTCACGGGCTGAATCTTGAGTTCGTAAGCTTTCGAATGATATATAATTTGTCAACATTAGATCAGGTGAGGTATGGGATATAATTGTTTTAAACATACAGTGGCAGTAACAGTTAACAGATTAATGACTTGGTCCTTTTTTTATACCCTAATCAGGCAACGTATCTCAGGAGACACAGCTCATAAAATCCAAAATACATCAAATTTAAAAAAATTATTTTGGATATGTTTTATTTAAGTCCAGATGATATAAAAAATGAAATGAAATTATTTTTTGCTTAGCATTTTCCACTCTTGCCTGTTTAAGGGTTAAACAGGGTTTAGACTTTTATCCACTGTAAATATTAGGTAAAACAGGGCATTTACATTATAATGGATTATTTGATCAAAGCTTTTCACTATTGAATTAATGGTAACACTTTACTTAAAGCCCTTATGTATAATGCGTTATAAAGGTACTCATAATGTATATTATAATGCATTATATCTTTTCATAAATAATTGTAACCAAAGTTAAAATGCATTATAATACAGTATATTATATTAGCATTATAATATTTGCAGATTCTGAAATTGGTTGTTTATCATATGTTTTAATGTATTATACTTTCCAAAGATGTGTTCAATGATAAGATAAATATTATAAAGTATTATAACTGTAGTTACAGTTATTTATGAGACAATACAGTGCATTATAAGGTGCATTACAAGGCATAATTAATGCATTAAAATACTTTTGTAATGCATTATACATAAAGGCTTTAAGTAAAGTGTTACGGAAATAATTAGCAAAAGTATCTTTACAATATCTGCACATCATCTCAGATGTGTTTGTTTTCACTCTTGCGCTAGAGAAACATCAGTGCACCTTCATGGCTCTCCACTAGGTGGCGCTGTTGTGCTGTATCTGTGAGCTTAATTATTTATTACATTGATTTCCATTTATTTATTCCCCTCATTCTGACTGTTATATATTACACACAGAACAAACACTGCCACACACACACACACACGGTTTAATGTATGTTGTGTGTGTGTGTGTGTCACAGTTGCTCTATTGATTAACTGGAGGAACAGCTTTGAGTAAATGTGAGGTCAGTGTATGTCTGAATCAGATCAATAAACCAGCCACCTCTTACACACACACACACACACACACACACACACACACACACACACACACACACACACACACACACACACACATTTGTTTTGTTTTTATCACGGAGTGTCTTTCCAATGTTGTTTATTGTGTTTATACCGAGTGAATGATGTTTTCTATCCCATAAATCCTGACAGAAACCTTTCTGCATCTCTCTATTCTCATCAAGAGTTATCGTCAATAATGATTTTGTAATCATGCTTCAATCCATCATTAAATCCTTTGAAACAAAAAGCCTGTCTGCTGGTTTCTTATTGGCCGGTTTTTAAGGAGTTTTGTCAAGCTAAACCAACAAAGGAGTGATTCTGAACCCAAACTGTTCCCCGTTTGTTCTCGAAAGGAGAATAAAGAGAATAAAGACTCGAGTGTATAATTGAATTCAGTCTTGGGTAAAAGATTTCCCCTTTTGTTTCCTCTCTGGATTCACACCGTCAGCCAATAGCAACAGGCATTATCACAGAGGACACGCCCCCCAGCCACAGCAGCCAATTACAATCACTCTTATTGCAGGTGACAAGACATTCGTTCCAATTACAATTACCAGAGCAGAGACAGAAAGAGCGAGAGAACGAAAGTGAAATCGATCGCATCTCTGAGCCACTATCTGACAATTACTGGAGCCATACTGAACCATTCTTCACCTTATTCAATCTGTGTGTGTGTGTGTGTGTGTGTGTGAGTGTGTGTGTGTGTGTGTGTGTAAGGGTGTTTCTTCAACTATAATACACACGTTTACACCCCATTATTTCATCCCATGTGAATATAAATCCAAAGATTTTTTACCTTCATTTCTTCATATTTTGTTTCTTATACGTTTTTAATGGTATATATGAATTTATTGTTTTACTCATTCCAAAACCAAACTTTTAATAAACACTACAGCATAATTTATATCACAAGCAACAATTTTGCCCTATTACATTTTTATTATATACAGCTACAGCTACAAAACAATTATTGTAGAAATTTCACTCAGAAATTACTAGAAAATTCCACAATTAATTATTACAAAGAAACAGCAACTAACACACTGAATTAAATGTGACATTTTGAAGTAGAAAACTGAAATATTGTTTTCTTGTTAAACATACTCCAATAATCTTGAAGATTCAGTGTGTGTGTGTGTGTGTGTGTGAGAGTGTGTGTGTGTGTGTGTGTGTGTGTGTGTGTGTGTGTGTGTGTGTGTGTGTGTGTGTGTGTGTGTGTCATCAGAGTGGAGGTTGTGTTTGCTCTGCCATATTAAAACACGTCTCATTGTGTTGAATAAGTCTTGGCAGAGCGTTATATTGTGTTAACTGCTGTTTTTTGTTGATTTCTGTTCTTTTTGAGTCTAATCAGGTCCAATCAGGAAATGCTTGATTTTATCCTGTAGAACCAGACTAGCATGTTCTTTTCCCTGAGGACTGCAGACTTCATTAGGTCTGAGTCAATCTCTTCTCCGAACAGAACATTAAGTTAAGGTGCACATAATGAAGTTCTGAAGCTGAAGCACGGGTCTGACTCTGTCTGGATCGTGTGTGACGAGAACACACACACAGCGCTGATCTCAGACCTGTGGAAACGTTTACAGCCAATGATCATTCACGAGTGATCACGCCTCTCCCATGCGATTCCCGAAACTGTTCTTCCTCAGTTTCAGAAAGCAAGACGTAACATCTTTAGGCGTTTGCTGCTTCTCCAGTAAATGTGTCTTGCTTTAACCCTCTGGTGCTCTTCGCTGGTCGGTCAAAAATGACAGAAATTAATGTACTATATTTTAGTTTGATAATGTTTTTTTATTTAATATTTTGTATTGCTAGGGGATTTTATGGTACTAAATTATATTTACGCTGTATTTATAATCCATTCATTCACTTTTTGATCATAGACCTGAAAATGTAATTTCCAGCTTAAACTGTGGTAAATCTTGAACGCTTTAAAGCACAGACTGAAGTTTCTCTTTTTGTAGTCAACATGGCAGATTATTGCTGAAGTGAAACAAGTTTTAAAAGCGAACTTATAAAAGTTACAGAATTTTGCGTTTATTGTTATGAAAAATACTATTTTAAAATTTTATATGAAATATATATTTCCCAAAAACATGTTTTACTCTAAAACTGTGAACAAATCAAAGCCATAAATCTAAACAAGCTGTGTTGTGAATGTGAGGGTGATATCTCAGTAAATGAGTGTTCAGTGAGATGTTGTTCGG
Source organism: Gila orcuttii (assembly GCA_026230005.1). Taxonomy (NCBI): domain Eukaryota; kingdom Metazoa; phylum Chordata; class Actinopteri; order Cypriniformes; family Leuciscidae; genus Gila; species Gila orcuttii. The sequence goes on along the minus strand of JAPDVR010000001.1, from coordinate 778,636 downwards.
CTGCAGTACCAAACGCTTCCACTAGAGGAAACTCTCTCATTCATTTCCAATGCGCTCGTTTCTGACCGCGAGGAGCACAAGTGTGAATATTTATTTCAGGACCGTTGAACCGATTTGACCGAAGAGCCCCAGAGGGTTTTAAATCAAGTGCTGGAGACGAGACCGAAACACTGAGGAAGAGCATGATCTGTGTGACAGTAGGAGATCAACATCCACGCAAACGTCTGTGAGTGAGCGTGCCGTCTTACCTGTCGCAGGTTTCGCGTGACTTTAACATCGTGCCAAGCGTTGTCGTTGAACTTCCCGTTGACCGGCTCCACGAGGGCCTCGAAGGCTCCGGAGCCCAGGTTGATGACGAGCCACACGGCGCCGCTCTTCAGGGACAGGTTGACGTAATCCGCAGATTTCCCGGTATGGAGCATCAGGCCGTTGCGCTGGAGCGTCCGGAAAGACAGCGTGATCTCGTCCGTGCTGCTCTGGATGGGTGTCATGGACAGATCGTAGCAGAAGAACTCGTTCCCCTTGAACGTGGCGACCGATTCCTCTTTCCCTGCGGAGAGAAGGACAGAACACAAGCTTATTCCCTGGATCCACTCTTTCCCTGCATCTAAAGCTCTCAGAAAGAGAGATTCAGTGTGTTCTGCGGAGCCGAGCTGGAACGAATCCCTGAAGACCACACTTGAGTAAAAGTACACACACCTTACAGCCAAATGAGTGAGTTACAAGTTACAAGTCAGCAGTTCCAATACGACCTGAGTAGAAGTCTTAGAGAATCTGATGTTATTTTACTCATACTGTATGTAGACTCAAACATGCCTAAGAGACGAGCCAGTGAAAATAAACAATTGATGTGTAAGAGCAGAAATCATGTTTATTTTCTAAAATCAAAATAAAACTGAATATTGCAATAAATCAAGGTCGACACAATGTCTACAAACTGTCAAGTCTTAGTTAAGCTCAAGTGCACAAAAGTAAACCAATATCCTTAAAAAAGTCTCTTTAATATAGCAGATAAATAAGTAAATTGAAATAGTCAAGTGTACTTGCACTGGATGTGATGTTTCGGCCTCATCTCATCTATGAAACACCTGTGATTGAGCAACTAATGCGCTCGCATTCATGTAAAGTAGCGTTGT
>JAPDVR010000001.1:757500-772500 GCA_026230005.1 Gila orcuttii | reverse complement strand
ACTCACACTCACTCACTCACTCACTCACTCACGCACACACACACACACACACACACACTCTACACGTCACAGCCCGCCAATATAAAAGCCAGCGTATAAAAGCCAGGCTCGGAGGCTGTGTCACTGGTTTCATCAGCTGAAGCGAAAATCGCTCGTGGCGCCTGCACGGTCGGGTTACGCAATACTGGTTCCCTCTTCTAGAGAGAACCGAGGTTACGTATGTAACCGAGTACGTTCTCTTACGAGAGGTTCTCTCGTATTGCGTAAGCTAGCTTACGCTACGGGAACCCATTGTCAACGCCGTGCATGCCCAGCCTCCACTTAATGAGTCCCAGGGATTCCCGGGGAACATAGATAAGTGGGAAACAGGTGTCCAGCAATGCGGGCCAGCACATGTTATAAGCACATACAGGGTATACAGAGCGGCGTCGCTGGTCCATATAACTATTCACCATATAGTGCAGCTCAACCAGGAGAGCTAACGTCGCGTGAGAGTAGTCTGCGCATGATAATCTGGGCAGGACAAACACACCACTCACACTGACAGAAGTCTTGCCTGCAAGGCGGGAACTTCCAGGTTATAAAACCTAACAAATGTGGACAGAGAGGCCCAGCCTGCCAGACCCTTGGTGCGCCCACTGAACGAGACAAAGAGCTGTTCCGAACGCCTGAAAGAGGCGGAGCGCGTAATGTAAGCCCTCAGCACCCTGACGGGGCAGAGGAGATTAACATCACCCTCACTATCGGATGCTGGCAGAGCCGAAAGAGAAATGACCTGCGCTCTGAAGGGGGTGCCCAATACTTTAGGGACATAACCATGTCTTGGCTTAAGGATGACTTTAGGAGTCATTTGGCCCGAACCCAAGACACGCAGCGCTAACTGATGACAGAGCTGTCAGAAAAACGGTTTTGAGCGAGAGGTACTTTAGGTCCACGGAGTCTAACGGTTCAAAGGGGAAAGCTTTCAGGGCCTCTAGGACCAATGAAAGATCCCACATGGGAACCAACGGGGGTCGCGGGGGATTCATCCGTCTAGCTCCTCTAAGGAAGCGGATGACGAGCTTGTTTCTTCCTACTGACTGGCCGCGCGTCGAGTCAGCGAACGCTGCAACGGCCGCCACATAAACTTTAAGCGTGGATGGGGACCTGCCCTTATCCAGCAGCTCTTAAAGGAAGCCAAGCAACCCCGGGACCCCACACGTTCGTGGGTCTAAATCTCTATCAGCGCACCATTTGGAGAACACCGACCATTTAGACGCGTAAAGCCGCCTCGTAGAGGGAGTTCTGGATTGCATAATCGTGTTCATCACTCCTTCTGGCAGGACAACGTGTACCTGTTGATTAACCATACGTGCAGAGACCAGCGCTCTGGATGGGGATGCCAGATTGAGCCGCAGGCTTGAGAGAAAGAGATCTCTCCTCACCGGAATTGGCCAAGGGGCTGTGTGAGACAGCCGCATCAGCTCCGGGAACCAGGTTTGATTCTACCAGCGCGGGGCTATAAGTAGCACCGAGTGCCGCGTTTCCCTGATCCTCTTGATTACCTGTGGTAACAGAGAGACCGGAGGGAAAGCATAAAGTGGGAGGCTGAGCCAGGTTTGGGCCAGCGCATCCTAGTTCTTTGAAAAGAACAGTGGGCAGTGAGCGTTGTCTTTTGACGCAAACAGGTCGACTTTCGATTTGCCGAAAAGGCACCACAGTAACTGGACTGTCTGGGGGTGCAGGGACCATTCCCCTGGGGGAACCTGGTTACTAGACAGTTTGTCTGGACCGTCGTTCAAGAGGCCTGGCACATGCACAGCTCTCAGCGAGGGCAGGAGGTGCTGAGACCATACAAGAAGGCGTTCCGTCAGATGGCAGAGGCTTCTGGATCTGACACCGCCCTGACGGTTTATGTAGGACACCACAGACATGTTGTCCGAGCGGACTAGCACATGGGGGTCCTGTATGAACGGGAGGAAGTGTTTGAGCGCATTCTCGTCCGCTATCATTTCCAGACAGTTTATGTGGAAGCGTCTCTCTTGGTCTGACCACAGGCCAAAGACCGGTCTGCCCTCGAAGACGGCGCCCCAACCTGAGTTGGAGGCGTCCGTCGAGATGACCTTTCGGTGTGAGACAGCCCCCATTGTCACTTCCCGCTGGTACCAGTCGGCCGCTAACCAGGGCTGCAGAGCCAAAACGCAGCTCTGAGTCACTCTGATTCGTCTGTAGCCTGAAACCCAAGCCTGGTGAGGCACTTGGGCGTTCAGCCAGCGTTGTAGCGGGCGCATGCGCAGCAAGCCCAGCTGAAGCACAGCCACAGCTGATACCATACAGCCTAGCATCCTCTGGAATGTCTTCAGAGGTGTGATGCTGCCTTCCTGGAAAGATGCGGCCAGGTGTCGAACACGGCGCGCGCTGTGCCGATAGGCGGGCCGTCATAGCCACGGAGTCCAGTTCTATTCCTAGAAACGAAACTGACTGACTGGGCATTAATGAGCTCTTGGTCCAGTTGACCGTGAGGCCCAAGCTTTCCAGATGGCTGAGAAGCACTGTTCTGTGAGATAAAAGTTCTATCTCTGACTGTGCTAAAATCAGCCAATCGTCCAAATAGTTCAGAATTCGCAGCCCTTTCACTCTCAAGGGGGCGAGAGCCGCATCCATGCACTTCGTAAATGTACGGGGTGCCAAAGACAGGCCGAACGGGAGGACGGTGTATTGATATGCTCGACCGTCGAAGGCGAATCTCAAGAATGGCCTGTGACGGGGGACTATCGGGATCTGAAAGTATGCATCTTTCAGATCGAGAGAGATAAACCAGTCCCTCGGGCGAATTTGCGCGAGGATTTGTCTGGTCGTGAGCATTTTGAACGTCCGTCTCATGAGAGCTTTGTTCAAATATCTCAGATCTAAGATAGGTCTTAGAGCTCCGTCCTTCTTGGGTACGAGAAAATAATGGCTGTAAAAACCTGACTCGCTCAGAGAAGGAGGCACTGGTTCTACTGGTTCTAAGGAGAGATCCGTCACGCTCCTCAAATCCGTGATGGCGGCTGGGTCCTTGCTTTTCTCGTCCCATTCGCGGAGGAGATCAGCTTGGAGGATCTGCAGCACAGCCATCGAGTGCAGGGCGGAAGCAGCTTGTCCGGCGGCGGTGGCGAACGTGTGGCAGGCTTTGGACGGGAGGGCAGACTTTGAGCGCCATCTCGCAGAGGGCGGGCAAAGATGCGCTGCGACCACCTCTTCCACTGGGGGGATAGCTGTGTACCCCTTCTCGGCGGCGCCGTCCGTTTGGGAGAGCGCCGAGGAGACATGTGAGTGGAGCCTCGCGGAGAATGGTGCGTTCCACGACTTCGAAAGCTCGGCATGAAGCTCTGGCAGAAATGGCGCAGATCTGGAAACGGGCGGGGGGCGGCGGCTGTGGAGGAAGCAGCCGTCGAGCCTATTGGGCGCGGGCTCCTTAGGCGGTGACCAATCCAGGCCGAGTTGGTCGACGGCCTTCGAAAGGAGGCGCATGAGCTCGGCGTCCACGCCAGCCGGATTCCTGGATCGAGGAGGAGGCGGAGTGATGGGAACTCGACCACTCCTCGCTATCCAAAGCCAGGATAGAACAGCTTTCACCTGGGTACGCTCCTTCAGCTTCGTCCCCTGAGGCGGCGGCAGTGAGGGCCGAAGCCGGCAGCTGCGCGTCCGGGAGGGGCGGAGAAGGAGAGAGTGAGGCTGGCGGGATACGATCCGGCGAGCTCTTCACTGTGGCCACAGGCTCCGGCATCCTCTGCGCACGGCGCTTCTTCTTCCACGGTCCAGAGGGTGAAGTGACAGCGTCCGGGGTGAAGGCTTCGAGTCGAGCCCGCAGGGTCAACAACGGAAGCGCTTCACAGTGCACGCAGCCGCCCGTATCCAGGGCGAGGGCTGCGTGGTCTGGGCCCAGGCAGAGAGTGCAAATCACATGGCGGTCTCCTGCACTGAGCGGGGCTCTACATGAGCCGCAGGAAAGGCGAGGCATTTTGACAAAAACGCTCACGCTCTTTTTAGTGAGAGAGAGTGAGTGTCGCAGCGGCGAACACTCACAGAAGGCAAGCACAAAAGGATACTCAACGCCGGATGGCGTAGCAGGCACGGAAGGCTGAAGGTGGCTAAGACGGCCGGCTTCCTCACGCGCTTTCCTCTGCGTGCTGGTCGCTAGTTTCGGCGGCGGACGGCTTTCTCTCAAGATCCAGCGATGCGGAGAGCTTCGCTGAATATGATGAAATCAGTGACGCAGCCTACGAGCCTGGCTTTTATACGTTAAGCCACCCCTATTTTGGGGGGCTGTGACGCGTAGAGGGCGCGACGTCACGCGCGAGGCTCAGTGGTAGGCTGCAGCAGTTGCCGCACGGCAGCCAATGAGCACGCAAGATTGCCTGCTCTAGGTCTGCTGGCTGCTGCACTGCATTGACAATAAATGCAAAATTAAGGATCATTTTTGGCTTCAATATCTCGAGAAAAGATGACTTTACTCGTAGCGTAAGCTATGCAATTATGCAATACGAGAGAACCTCTCGTAAGAGAACTCATACACACTCACACTCACTCTCAAAAACTGACAGACACACACACACTCTCTCTCAAAAACTCATACACACTCACACACTGACACACACACACACACACACACACACTCAAAAACACATACACACATACACACACACTCTCTCTCTCTCTCACACACACACACACACACTCTCTCTCTCTCACACACACACACACACACTCTCTCTCACACACACACACACACACTCTCTCTCACACACACACACACAGACACACACAAACACACACACGCTAATGTGCTTAAATGACAAAGAGTTTCTTTCTTAAAGGAGGAAAGAGTGAAAAATGGTGCTGACAGTTTGATTGATCAGTTTTTCAGCTTTTAAATAAAACTCATAAAATGCTCCATATCTCTCTTTCACTCCGAAACGAATCATCTTTCTTTGACTCATCTCTCTTTTTGTTGTGGCTCTGAAATTTACAATCTTCTATATATTTTTTGTCACTGTTGCCCTTGTTTATGTATCCTCTATGTGTATAAATCCTATACTGTACATCCTTCTTTCAAATAAAACACTGCATATTTTAAATGACAGACAGACAAGATAGACAGATAGATAGATAGATAGATAGATAGATAGATAGATAGATAGATAGATAGATAGATAAATAATCAGACAGAAAGACAGACAGTTAGTTCATGCGTTCATGACATCAAGGCTAGATTATTGTAATGCTCTTATGGGTGGTTGCCCTGCACGCTTAATAAACAAACTACAGCTGGTCCAAAATGCAGCCGCTAGAGTTCTTACCAGAACCAGGAAGTATGACCATATTAGCCCGGTTCTGTCAACACTGATTGGCTCCCATACATTTTAAAATATTGCTGATTACTTACAAAGCACTAAATGGTTTAGCTCCCAAGTACTTGAGCGAGCTCTTAACGCATTATAGTCCTTCACGTCTATTGCGATCTCAAAATTCCTGCCAGTTGATAATACCTAGAATATCTAAATCGACTGCTGGCGGTAGATCCTTTTCCTATTTAGCAGCAAAACTCTGGAAGAATCTTCCTAACATTGTCCGGGAAGCAGACACAGTCTGTCAGTTCAAATCTAGATTAAAAACACATCTCTTCAACCTGGCATACACATAGAAAATTATACATTCCCATTATTTAAATCAGTTAAATGATTATTAGGCTGCATAGATTAGGTCAGCCGGAACCGGGAACACTTCCGATAACACCTGATGTACTCGCTACATCATAAGTAGAATGGCATCAACGCTAATGTTAGTCTTTCTGTTTATTCTGAGGTTAACTGTAATCAGCCGGATCTGGGCCGTATCCAGATCAGATGGTGGACCTGCGCCTGGACACGGCCACAACGCATCCCTGAAATGTCAGCAGAGATTGTGTCCACTAGACTCTCCCTGTGAAGGGCTCATCAACACGACAGCATCGGCACTGATCCTCAACACACTCTCCATACGCACGTGATGACTCCGGTCTTTAAACAGATGAACTGCATAATATACTGTTCCGATCCAATCTGACCTCTGACCTGTAATGCTGCCTGAATCATAATCATACACTGTTGCCCAGAGGAGAACTGAACGACTGAGTCTGGGTTTCCCAAGGGTTTTCCTCCATTCTGTCACTGATGGAGTTTTGGTTCCTGTCACTGTCACCTTTTACGCCTTTCTTCGCCTTTGGCTTTTGGCTTGCTTAGTTGGGGACATTTAATATTCAACAATATTATTGATCGACCTGCACTGAAACCATTATATGAGAACTGAACTGAACTGGACGATGACATCACGGTTTTCTCCAGAGCGGCTATACATAAATGAACTAAATTAATAAATATTTACAACAGAAATTAAGCATCACTAAACTTGAGCTGGACTGTGGTGCTCTTTTCTTTTGGAAACAAACTTTGTTGCATTATTTTCCTGTTATCTCTGTAAAGCTGCTTTGAAACAATCTGTATTGTAAAAAACACTATATAAATAAAGATGACTTGACTTCACCGAAAGACTTACAGACGGAGAGACAGACAGACATACATGGTTTGGAAACTAATGTTAAAGGGTCTGAATCTGTCAGGAAGATGACAGAGGTCCACAGGGATTGAGGGTGACTGACCGAGAGCTAAACACAGCCAGAGCAGAGACGACTGAGAGGAACATTACAGCAAACGATCCACTCCACGCTCTATGGCTTTATTGAGGAGAACTGAAGAGTCGCGCCATCATCAGGGTCACTCAACTATGATGAACAGAGACCGTCTACACATGTATGTGTGCTGGGACACATTAAAGGGCACCTATTATGCCCCTTTTTACAAGATGTAATATTGGTCTCGGGTGTCCCCAGAATGTATTTGTGAAGTTTCAGCACAAAATACCCCACAATTAATTTATTATAACCATTTGAAAATGTTATTTTTGGGGCCTGTTTTAAAAAGAGCTGTTTTGGTGTGTACCACCTTAAATGTAAATGAGCTGCATATCCCTGCCCTGCCTTTGGATGAGGGCGTAACTTGCATACCTATGGCAATAAACAGTCGGTAGAGGCAGAATGGCTGAGAGTGAGAGACGAGACCCGCTGTTTTGTATGGCATTCAGCCGTACATGTTTGAACCGGAATCAGACCCAGATGATGAAGAGACTCCGGCAGAAGAAACACAAATGAGAATGGACCAGGACGTCTCGGAATGGTTATTTGATACATTTATGTACTTATAGAGTTGTAATCGCGTCCCCTTTGCAATTATGGATGTGCAACACACACACAGACACACACAAACTGTGATAACGTTGGCGCAATTTTTTGAAACTCAGAACACAAATACTGTGATAACGTTTGCTACGTACAAATGAAATTACATTTATGTGATGTATCTGTCTGCACGCCAATATCCTTCGTTCTACAGCTTTGTGTCGATGTGCAGGCCTTTGTATAAACATAGCAATTTTGATGTCTTGTCTCTACAGAAATCATGCACAGTTTTTAATACAATATCTTTAAAAAAATATATTTATAAAAGTGTGGTTACACACTATACAAACAAGGTTTAAATTATATACACAGACATCCTACGACGACGACGACAACAACTTTAGACGCATTTGTTGTTGAATTGGCTGACATCGACTGAAATGACTATTTGCTCAAAAATCATAAAATACACTTACTTCTACTGGAGGTGACGTTGGATCGCGAACAGTAGGCAACGATCCACACTTGAGGATTAACTTTGAAGCAAGACCTGCTTTGAATTGACCCTCGTTCACAAAACAGTCAGTCAGAAAATGATTTGCGCAAACATAAACGTATTTTGGAAGTTTAAGTGGCACCTTTCCTTCGTAAATAAAATCCATCCACTGCGTTTTCAGTGGCTCTGATTTCGGAAGTAAGTGAAAACTACTATGTACATTATTACTGTTACACCTGTCAGCTGCAGGTGCCATGTGCCAACTGATGACAGCCTAGTTCCTCACCATTTACATTAGACTCTGTTATTCCCGGACTTCATTTCCCAGAACTCTCTGCTCATTATTAGTTTATCTGTTTCAGCTGTGTCTTGTTTCATTTTAGCATCTCCTGGTCTATTTAAATGCCTTTTGCCTTCATTCAGGATGGAGTCTTGTTTGTTTGCCTTTTTGATTTGGCTCACACTCTGTCAGTATTTTGAGCAGTCACTGGTTTCTTTACATTTATCTTTTCCCGTGTTTTGGATTTCTGGTTCCTGTCTTCCTCTGTGGATTGGAATTGTATTTCGGACTGGATACATGTGCTTGACCCTCTGCCTGGTATGGATTATGACCTTGGATTACATTTGATAATAAACTGCGTTTGGATTTTCACTCTGTCTGCTGAATGCTGTCTCACCACCACAACCAAATCATTACAATTACATCCCACAACAGAACACTTATGTTTCTTAGGAGAGATTTTTGACAAGGCAGCACAAATTGCAAATTGACGGTGGGGCTTGCTCAATTCTACGTCACATTGCGCCGAATCTTAGAACAGCTCGTTCTGAGACAGTGCATATGATTTATTGAGATTGTAAAAAAAACACTGGGTGGATTTTTATCATTCTAGGGTGGTTTTGCTCACACACTGCCAACACACATTTATGTTCAAACACCATGTAAAAGTGAATTTTGCATAATAGGTGCCCTTTAACACCTTTCATTATGAGCGACTTTGTGCTCCAATCATCCCTAAAACAAGACAAATCCCCTGAGAAGCAGAACTGTAAAGAGACCAGGCTGTGTTCTCAGAGAATATACAATGATTTAAGTTAATTTCCACTGGCAAATTGATTTTCTTGTTTCAATGTAAATGAACAAAGGTTAGAAGAAAATAATGGCCTAATAATAAAGGCCTTCTGAAGTGTTTGTGTAAAAAATATATCTATATTTAAAACTTTATCGACTAAAATAACTGCCGTACGTGTCAAATTAAGCCAAAAGAGTAACAATTGAACTTGACGCAGAATGTAATGATGAACACGGTTGCCTAGCGCTGTTTGTTTGATCCGCGAGAGACGTCAAAGCTTACGCTACTCCTACATCTACTTCACACATCGTCAAGGGTTACTCTTGTGGCGTAAGTTGACGCGTACGGCTGTCTGCCGGAAGCTAGTTATTTTAGTCGATAAAGTTTTAAATATAGATATTTTTCTTACACAAACACTTCAGAAGGCCTTTATTATCCCCCCCACCCAGATAATATGGGGTGGATGCGCATTGATGGACTTCAAAAATCAAATACCCATTAACTCCCATTATAAGGTTTGGAAGAGCCAGGACATTTTTTAATATAACACTGATTGTATTTGTCTGAAAGAAGAATGTCAGATACACCTCGGATGGTTTCTGGGTGAGTAAATCATGGGCTAATTTTCATTTTTGTGTGAACTATCCCTTTAACTACATTAGATAACATGAACAACGAACAACACTCCTACAGCCTTTATTAATCTCAGTTAAAGTCCATTTCTACATTCTAAAGTTGTATCGGTTAACTTCATTTAAATCATCATTTCTTCTGGTCCGCTGTGTTCGGGGCGCTGAAGGTCGAGCTCTTCACACACACCCGTCGCTCTCTGGAGGAGGGTTTAATTGCTTGTTGCCGCGGTAACGCTGCGTTCTGCTCCGCCTCCTCGTGTCACTAATGCACCTGCTTCATTTTCCCTTCTCTTGACATCTCAAATCCCACGTTTCATCTTTTGCTCCTTCTGTGCATGTTTGTATTTTTGTCTTTAACTTTAATGAGATGAGCTGATGGTTGCTAACATTATATTTTATGTAACTCGAACAGGTTTGGAACGACATGAGGAAGAGCAGAATGATCGTTTTGGTGAACTATCACTTTAGCTAAAAACACCGAACATCACGTTGAGTTCAAAACCTTCAGACAAATGAAAAATTATGTTTTTATCAACTGACAGTCTTTACAAGCGGCAAACAACGAGCCAGACTGAACTCATCGAGTCTGTGCAGCTTCTATAAAGAATGAGTCTGGAAACATACAGAGAACCGTTCACTTTACAAACGCAACATCTAAATAAGCCTCTTTTCCACATATTTCTCACACACACCCTGACAAGCAAATGATCTCAATGCATTTTATCCAAGTTATTTTTACGTTAACAGTCCCAAATGTTGGTAATGAATATATGAATATAAAAATAAAAGAGCTTATTTATTTTGACCGTCCTCAGGATGATGATCAACATTTTCTGACAACGAAGGACAAAAACACCAGCGTTTCTTGTTCATGAAGATCCAGCTCACACTACAGCTGAATATCTTCTAGTTCAGTTACGCACAAATCATACATTAAAAACATGAAATAAATGTTCAATCAAAGTTGGCATGACTTGCTTATTCACTATAAATTTTCCTATTTTTGAGTGATTATCTCTACGTATTAATACAGCAATACTGCATGTTCTCATAAGCACATGTAGTTCATGTGAGCGAAGGCACTGAAATGGAAGACGTACAGTAACCCAATCTCACACTGTGATGTGTGTTTATCCACCCGCAATCCCACATGTACTGTTGGATATTGCAGAATATGAGAGATATTTCTGAGCTCTGCTGGACACAACGGCCGTGTGCTGTTTGTTTAACAACGAGGACAGCTTTTCAATTTTACCCCTCACTGAGCAAAACACCCGCACAGCAAAGACTAATGTGACGTAACTTCTGTTGAGTGTGTCTTTATGCATGTGTTTATGTGCTTCTCTCTCTCTGTGTGTGTGTGTGTGTGTGTGTGTGTGTGTGTGAGAGAGAGAGAGAGTGTGTGCGTTTTACTGAACAAGTATAACAGCAAAATACAGCTCTACACAGATTCAGGGTTGATGAATCACGAGAAAGAAAAGTAATAATACAGCCTTAATGTGAAATATCATCAAACGCACTGTGCATGTCGAGCGCTTCCGATCAGGCACGTGTGAGCTTCGCTTCAGTTAAGACGTCGCCTTAGTAGGGAGCTGCCTATGTAGAAGCTTTAAGACAGAGCTGTGGGGATCATAAAGAGTTACAGTACATACACACACACACACACACACACACACACACACTCCAGAATCATGACCATGAGAAACAACAACAACAAGCCTTCGGTCCAGATCTCAGAGAAACTTTAGGTTCCGAAAGTCAAATATCATGACAGTGTAATGGAGCTTCCTGAATAAATTCGTGTTTATGAACAAATCACTTGCATGAATGATTCAATGACTCACTCATACAGAGAGTCACTTGTTTTGTTCTTGCATGAATCAATGTTTTTGAGCAAACTGACTTAGAGAATGATTCAATGACTCACTTAAAGTCAGTCATGCTGTGTCTCAATTCGCCTACTTATACTATGCCCTAAAAGTATGTACTCTTTTTGTGAAGAAAAAGTGCATACTTTTGAGTATGTAGCAGAAGATAAGACAAGCTTTGGGACACACTATCACGTCATACAATTGTGTCTTTAACGGTTGCTCTCTGTCACTTAGTTACACGTATCCTGTCACGCAAACTGACCTGTCAATCATCTCGTCAAAGATCAAATCCTCCACATTTCATTTCATTTCCTACTTTATCGGAGAGAAATGCAGAAGCATGTTGATCTGCAGTCATGGGTCTTTCATGCAGAGACTCTCCTCATATTAATGCATAATGATGCATTTAAAAGTTAATGGCCAAACGGATCTTTATGAAAGTTGATAAGTACCTTTGCAGCCGTCACACGTCATCAGGATTGGCTTAGTTTCATTCACGCTTCAGAAGCGTACGCTGAGGGGCGTTCCCCACAGTGCCATTCCAGCAGCTCGAGGGAACCCAGTGCGGTCGGACTGTTATATTTAGATTAAGTCAGATTGCCGGATCAGAACTGACTGTGTAATAACTGTCTAGTGCATTACGTATTGCTTATATTTTGGTTCATAAGCATTCATAACCGTTCCATGATTGTTCCATCTGTCCAAGGCAAATGTCCAAGAGACACGTCTCGTTCTCTGCCAGTTTCCACTTTTATCCCGTAGCGTTTTGAGGGAAACCCGCCAGTGATCGTTAATGTTCATGAATCAAAATGATTCATTCTTAAAGAGACAGTTCACCCAAAAATCACTCCAACTTTCTTCAGTGGACCATAAAAGATGATATTGTTACTGGTATTGCTTTTCATACAATAAAAATGAACATAAACCAAAGCTTTTAATCTTTCTAAAAGTATAGCATGAAAGTCATCAATGCGGCTCATGCACTATATTTCAAGACTTTGCACAGTACATTTCACTATATTTCAAGTAATATGAAAGATTGGTTTGAGGAACTTCATAGTTATATAATATAATAATCTCCAGTGTGCTGTTAATCATTGCAATTAGATCAAGTCCAATTCATACAATTCATTCTCAGTGTCTTGTTTTCCAGCACAAACATCTAAATATTATTTAATCAATATACATTTACTGGTGTTACGTCCCTCCACTACCTGTGGTGGCTCTGTTTCCTCTACTAATGTTTGGCTGCTCGGCAGCATGTATTCATTTGTTATTGTGTGGAGGTGTGTGCAGGTGTGAGCAGGTGTGTGCAGGTGTGTGCAGGTGTGAGCAGGTGTGTGCAGGTGTGAGCAGGTGTGTGCAGGTGTGTGCAGGTGTGAGCAGGTGTGAGCAGGTGTGTGCAGGTGTGAGCAGGTGTGTGCAGGTGTGTGCAGGTGTGAGCAGGTGTGTGCAGGTGTGTGCAGGTGTGAGCAGGTGTGTGCAGGTGTGAGCAGGTGTGAGCAGGTGTGTGCAGGTGTGTGCAGGTGTGAGCAGGTGTGTGCAGGTGTGAGCAGGTGTGTGCAGGTGTGATCAGGTGTGTGCAGGTGTGTGCAGGTGTGTGCAGGTGTGAGCAGGTGTGTGCAGGTGTGATCAGGTGTGTGCAGGTGTGTGCAGGTGTGAGCTGGTGTGTGCAGGTGTGAGCAGGTGTGTGCAGGCGTGAGCTGGTGTGTGCAGGTGTGAGCAGGTGTGTGCAGGTGTGAGCAGGTGTGTGCAGGTGTGTGCAGGCGTGAGCTGGTGTGTGCAGGTGTGAGCAGGTGTGTGCAGGTGTGAGCAGGTGTGTGCAGGTGTGATCAGGTGTGTGCAGGTGTGTGCAGGTGTGTGCAGGTGTGATCAGGTGTGTGCAGGTGTGAGCAGGTGTGAGCAGGTGTGTGCAGGTGTGATCAGGTGTGTGCAGGTGTGAGCAGGTGTGTGCAGGTGTGTGCAGGTGTGTGCAGGTGTGATCAGGTGTGTGCAGGTGTGAGCAGGTGTTAGCAGGTGTGTGCAGGTGTGTGCAGGAGTGAGCAGGTGTGTGCAGGTGTGATCAGGTGTGTGCAGGTGTGAGCAGGTGTGAGCAGGTGTGAGCAGGTGTGTGCAGGTGTGTGCAGGAGTGAGCAGGTGTGTGCAGGTGTGTGCAGGTTTTTGCAGGTGTGAGCAGGTGTGAGCTGGTGTGTGCAGGTGTGAGCAGGTGTGTGCAGGTGTGTGCAGGAGTGAGCAGGTGTGTGCAGGTGTGTGCAGGTGTGAGCAGGTGTGAGCAGGTGTGTGCAGGTGTGAGCAGGTGTGTGCAGGTGTGAGCAGGTGTGTGCAGGTGTGATCAGGTGTGTGCAGGTGTGTGCAGGTGTGAGCTGGTGTGTGCAGGTGTGAGCAGGTGTGTGCAGGCGTGAGCTGGTGTGTGCAGGTGTGAGCAGGTGTGTGCAGGTGTGAGCAGGTGTGTGCAGGTGTGTGCAGGCGTGAGCTGGTGTGTGCAGGTGTGAGCAGGTGTGTGCAGGTGTGAGCAGGTGTGTGCAGGTGTGATCAGGTGTGTGCAGGTGTGTGCAGGTGTGTGCAGGTGTGATCAGGTGTGTGCAGGTGTGAGCAGGTGTGAGCAGGTGTGTGCAGGTGTGATCAGGTGTGTGCAGGTGTGAGCAGGTGTGTGCAGGTGTGTGCAGGTGTGTGCAGGTGTGATCAGGTGTGTGCAGGTGTGAGCAGGTGTGAGCAGGTGTGTGCAGGTGTGTGCAGGAGTGAGCAGGTGTGTGCAGGTGTGATCAGGTGTGTGCAGGTGTGAGCAGGTGTGAGCAGGTGTGAGCAGGTGTGTGCAGGTGTGTGCAGGAGTGAGCAGGTGTGTGCAGGTGTGTGCAGGTTTTTGCAGGTGTGAGCAGGTGTGAGCTGGTGTGTGCAGGTGTGAGCAGGTGTGTGCAGGTGTGTGCAGGAGTGAGCAGGTGTGTGCAGGTGTGTGCAGGTGTGAGCAGGTGTGAGCAGGTGTGTGCAGGTGTGAGCAGGTGTGTGCAGGTGTGAGCAGGTGTGATCAGGTGTGAGCAGGTGTGAGCAGGTGTGTGCAGGTGTGAGCAGGTGTGTGCAGGTGTGTGCAGGTGTGAGCAGGTGTGAGCAGATGTGTGCAGGTGTGTGGAGGTGTGAGCAGGAGTGAGCAGGTGTGTGCAGGTGTGAGCAGGTGTGTGCAGGTGTGAGCAGGTGTGTGCAGGTGTGTGCAGGAGTGAGCAGGTGTGAGCAGATGTGTGCAGGTGTGTGGAGGTGTGAGCAGGAGTGAGCAGGTGTGTGCAGGTGTGAGCAGGTGTGTGCAGGTGTGAGCAGGTGTGTGCAGTTGTGAGCAGGTGTGTGCAGGTGTGAGCAGGTGTGAGCAGGTGTGTGCAGGTGTGAGCAGGTGTGTGCAGGTGTGAGCAGGTGTGTGCAGGTGTGAGCAGGTGTGTGCAGGTGTGTGCAGGTGTGAGCAGGTGTGAGCAGGTGTGTGCAGGTGTGAGCAGGTGTGTGCAGGTGTGATCAGGTGTGTGCAGGTTTGTGAAGGTGTGAGCAGGTGTGTGCAGGTGTGAGCAGGTGTGTGCAGGTGTGAGCAGGCGTGTTCAGGTGTGTGCAGGTGTGAGCAGGTGTGTGCAGGTGTGAGCAGGTGTGAGCAGGTGTGTGCAGGTGTGAGCAGGTGTGTGCAGGTGTGATCAGGTGTGATCAGGTGTGAGCAGGTGTGTGC
>JAPDVR010000001.1:747500-750000 GCA_026230005.1 Gila orcuttii | reverse complement strand
GTGTTTCGGTTGTGGCAAATCAGGACATTTAATTCGGAATTGTCCGGATAAATTAAAGGAAAATGAAGTTAATAAGGAAAACAATGTTAATGCTGTTCTCGGTACGAGTGAAGCAACTGAAGCTGTTTTGTTGAACTGTGAAGCGCGGGGGGTGAGCCGGGCTGAGCCGGAGTCGGTGGGCACGGGGAAGGATCCCCACGGTGAGGGGCTGGACGCTGCTGGCTTCGCTGAGGCTGGCTCAACCTCGACGTATCGAGAGCACACAGGTATGATACGCGATGAAACAACTACTAGTAATGATGGAAAAGTGATTGGGGTACAGTTTTCTGGGAACACAGAAGAGAAACAATGTGGTGTTACAGAGAATTTGACATTGCCGTTTTTGCAGGGGGGTTGTGAGGTAGATTGTGTTGCTACAGAGATGGAAAAAAATATGTTTAAAGTGCCCCAAAAGAGGAAAAAATTTGGTCAATCGCAGGGTGAAAAAGCTTGCAAAAAAAGTGATGTACAGGGTAGTGAGGATCAGGAGACTGAAAGTGATAGTGAGTCGTCTGACTCCAGTGTAGTGCTTTCCCAAAGCGATTTTTCTGGACGAAGTTATGGTAATGAGGACATAAAGTTGTTTCTTAAGGCAACAAAAAACAAAAGAGGTGTCTGTGTTCAAGAATTTTTCCCTGATATTAAGCAGTTTGTTGAAAAAACGAGAAGCCTAATGACAGAAGGTTATTTTACTAATAGAGAAGTGTATCGTTTGAAGAAGATTGTGAGGAGCTTAGATAAGGAGTTGAGTAATAATGATGTTTAAAAGATTAAGAGATATGACTTCTAATGATCGGTTGTGTGTTGGAGGGCTGTTTTTCTTCTTTCTGTGTACCTTTGCCATGAGTGAAGTACGTTTGGCTACCTTGAATGTGAACGGTGCCAGAGACATTAGGAAAAGAGCCATGTTGAATGAAGTGATAAAACAGAAGAACCTCGATGTTATCTTGTTACAAGAAACACACAGTGATGGTAAAAACGCTGCTGATTGGGCAAGGGAGTTTGAGGGCATTTCTGTACTGAGCCATCATACTTCAACAAGTGCTGGAGTTGCCGTTATGTTTGCAAAAAGCTTTAGTCCAATTTCGTATGATTTTGATGAAATCATCAAAGCCAGACTCTTAAAAGTAAGAGCTGTTTTTGAAAATAATGTGTTTGTTTTTATCTGCGTTTATGCTCCAACTGCCATAGTTGAAAGGATGCTTTTTTAGACACATTATGTTCTACTTTGAAAAACTGTTCTTCTGAAGAATATTTATTTTTGGGCGGTGATTTTAATTGTACTGCACACGTACTGGATAGAAACCACATTGAACCTCATTTGCCTTCCCAAAAACGTCTCATTCGCATAATTAAGCAGCATGAATTATGTGATATCTGGAGGCAATTAAATGGAACTGAGAGACAATATACTTGGGTTCATGCAAGAGATAATGGAATATCTTTTGCTAGATTGGACAGAGTTTATGGGTTTAAGCATCATCTTAATATTTTTAATAAATGCTCAATTATTCCGATAGGTTTCTCAGATCATGGAATGGTGCAATGTAGTTTTATTTTAAACTCTCTCAAACCTAGAAGTGCTTACTGGCATCTTAATATTTCTCTGCTGAGTGACAAGTTTTTTAGGGATTCTTTTAAGTTTTTTTTGGGAGAATTACAGAAATACAAAGCACGAATTTCAATCATTACAACAGTGGTGGGACTTTGGCAAGGTTCAAATTCGACAGTTCTGTCAGCAGTACACTCACAACGTAACTAGAGAGATAAGAAGATCCTTGGAGAATTTAGAAACTGAAATAAATAAATGTCAACAGTTAGCTGAATCTACTGGGGATAAGTATTATTTAGAAATTGGATTAAGGAAAAAGGCTCGCTTAGATGATCTACTGGGATATAGAATACAAGGGGCACTGGTCCGGTCAAGATTTCAAAGTATAGCTCAAATGGATGCGCCGTCCAAATATTTTTTCAGCCTTGAGAAAAAAAATGGGCAAAGACGTTTAATTCAAGCCTTGCGCTCTGAGAATGGGGGGTTGTTAACAGACCCTGTTGATATCCGGAGGAGAGCAGTTGGTTTTTATCAGAAGTTATTCAGAAGTGAGTTTGAGTCGGGGCGTAATGAAGGAAATGCCTTTTTCACTTCCTTACCCCAGATGTCTGAAGAGGGTAATGCAGCCCTTTCAGGTGTGTTGAGCCTGGGAGAGCTGTATAAGGCCCTTCAAGGCATGGAGTCTGGGAGGGCTCCAGGAGTTGATGGTCTCCCAGTTGATTTTTACAAATCTTTCTGGAAGGAGCTGGGAGTGGATATATTACAGGTATTGAATGACAGCCTGTCGGAAGGTATGATGCCATTGAGTTGTCGCAGGGCGATAATCACCCTCATACCAAAAAAAGGAGATCTCACTGAGATAAAGAGCTGGCGCCCCGTCTCACTTCTTTGCAGCGATTATAAACTGCT
>JAPDVR010000001.1:725000-742500 GCA_026230005.1 Gila orcuttii | reverse complement strand
CTCCTTGTTTAAATATTGGTGTGATTAGGCCTTGGTTCCAGGTGTCGGGGAAATATCCTACTCTCAAAACAAGGTTGAATAATTTGATTATTGCGTTTTTGAATTTGTCGTTGGTGTATTTGATCATTTCATTTAATATTCCATCAATACCACATGCCTTGTTGGGTTTAAGGCATGAAGTCTGTCTGTAAGTTCATTTATTGTGATTGGAAAATCCAGGGGGTTCTGATTGTCTTTAATGTTTTCTTTCAGGATTTCTAATTTAGTTTTTAGTTCATTTCGAGCAGGATTTGTTTCAGTTGTTTTGTACAGATTTTCAAAGTGTGTCCTCCATATGTTCCCGTTTTGAATGGCCAGTTCTTCCTGGTTTGGTCTATAGAGTGTGTTCCAATTGTTCCAAAAGTTACTGGTATTTATTGATTCCTCCATTGCTTGAAATAGTTGTTCTGTGTGTTCTTCCTTTTTTACTCTTAGAGTTTGTTTGTACAGTCTAAGGGCTTCGTGATATTGATTGCGGAGTTCTTCATTGTCCGGATCTCTGTGTTTTTGATTTGAAAGATTTCGTACCGCTGTTCGGATATTTTTGCACTCACTGTCAAACCACATTTCTTTGGTGTTTTTTGGTTTCCTTTTTGATGATTTATTTTTCAAATTGCACATGGATGCTGATTGGTTGAATATTTTGATAATGTCAGTAAGTGCCAGATTTATGCCTAATTTATTTTGTGAATATGTGTTCATTATGAATTTGTCCAATAATAATTTGATCGTTTGACTTTCTATTGCATTTTGGTAATTTTCTGTGCTGTTATTTGTCCACTTGTAGGGTGGTTGCAGCTTCAGTAAACGATAGGGCTGTCTGTGTGATTCATTGCTATGAGTTTGTCTTAAATACAGTGTAATTTTGCAGTGGTCTAACATAGGTGTTTGAGGACTGACTGTGAATGCCCTGAGATGCACTGGGTCAATGTCTGTGATGAAGTAATCTACAGTACTGTTACCCAGGAAAGAATTAAAGGTGTAACAACCAAAAGAGTCTCCCCGTATACGACAATATAATACTGTTCACTATATACAGTATACTGTTCACTATATCACGTATACTGTTCACTATATACAGGCCCAGTGATCGACAGAGCTCTAGGAGGCTTTTCCCACTTCTGTTTGTGTACTTGTCATAATTGTTTCTGAGGTGATATGAGGGCAGAGAGTGGCTGGTGTTTGTGATATATTTGTCTCCCTGTGTATTGACAAAGTCTGGTTCATTTCCAGTTCTGGCATTTAGATCGCCACACATTAACACATTCCCTTTTGTCTGGAAATGGCTGATCTCATCCTGTAGGATGGAGAAGGTTTCTTCATTATAATAGGGAGACTCAGCTGGGGGAAGGTATATAGCACACAAGAATATGTGATGGTCTGTGGAGACAATGTCTTTGTGGATTTTTAACCAGATGTTATTTTTTCCGTTTTGTATAGCTGTGATTGAGTCTATGAGTTGTGCTCTATACCATATCAGCATTCCCCCTGACTCCCTGCCCTGAGTCACCCCTCTTAATTTCGTTTATGGTAAAACTATTTCCCTAAATCCAATTGGGCAGCCAGTGGACAAATCTCTTACATTCCATGTTTCCAGTAGTATTATTGTCACGGTGTGGGTTTTGTGTCTTGTTCCTTGTTCTTGTCGGTCATGTGATTCCCTGTTTGCCATGTGTCTTGTTAATTGTCTGATCATTGTTCCCATGTGTTTCTGATTAGCCACGCCCCCTTGTTATCTTGTTTAGCTTGTTTGCCTGTCTATTTATACCTCTGTGTTTCAGTTGTGGTTTGTCGGTCATTGTTGTTGCTTCAGTGTTCGTGTCCCGAGTTCAGTGTTCCTTTGTTTCACCTGTTATTTTATTAAATTAGCTGCATTTGGATTCTCTCTCTGCTTCGTCCTTGCTGCATCATCACAGAACGACTGACCCTAAACATGAATCCAGCAGCACAACTTGTATGTCTCCGTCAAGGGAATCTATCAATTGAGGACTACGTGAGGGACTTTTTGGAGCTGGCTCATCTGTCTCGTATGGACGATTTATGTCTGATGATATTTTTTAGGGGAGGCTTATCTGAACTGCTCGGTTCATTCATGCCCATGCATGACTTTAACGGGACCCTGGAGCAGTATATCGACCTGGCCCTTTTATTGAGCGGTTCGGCATTTACTGTGGGCTTGGTGGATGAAGAACCTTGCAAGCTCACAGTACCCCCTGAGCCTGAGTCCTTTCACGTCAGCCACGCCCAGCCAGAGCTTCACGTCAGCCACGCCCAGCCAGAGCTTCACGTCAGCCACGCCCAGCCAGAGCTTCACGTCAGCCACGCCCAGCCAGAGCTTCACGTCAGCCACGCCCAGCCAGAGCTTCACGTCAGAGCTTCACGTCAGCCACGCCCAGCCAGAGCTTCACGTCAGCCACGCCCAGCCAGAGCTTCGCGTCAGCCACGCCCAGCCAGAGCTTCGCGTCAGCCACGCCCAGCCAGAGCTTCGCGTCAGCCACGCCCAGCCAGAGCTTCACGTCAGCCACGCCCAGCCAGAGCTTCACGTCAGCCACGCCCAGCCAGAGCTTCGCGTCAGCCCAACCGAACCAGAGACTGTCCAAGTCACGTCTGCCCATCCAGAGACTGTCCACGTCACGTCTGCCCATCCAGAGACTGTCCACGTCACGTCTGCCCATCCAGAGACTGTCCACGTCACGTCTGCCCATCCAGAGACTGTCCACGTCACGTCTGCCCATCCAGAGACTGTCCACGTCACTTCTGCCCATCCAGAGACTGTTCACGTCACTTCTGCCGATCCAGAGACGGTTCACATCACGTCTGCCATGTCAGAGACTGGTCACGTCACTTCCTCCGAGCCAGTGTCTACGGACAAGATGGCCGAGTCAGACTGTTCACGTCACTTCTGCCAAGCCAGAGACGCTTCACATTACTTCTACAGAGCCAGTGTCTACAGACAAGATGGCCGCCTTCGAGCCAGTGTCTACGGACAAGATGGCCGCCTTCGAGCCAGTGTCTACGGACAAGATGGCCGATCCAGAGTCCGTTCACGTCACTTCCTCCGAGCCAGTGTCTACGGACAAGATGGCCGAACCAGAGACTGTTCACATCACTTCTGCTGATCCAGAGACTGTTCACGTCACTTCCTCCGAGCCAGTGTCTACGGACAAGATGGCCGCCTCCGAGCCAGTGTCTACGGACAAGATGGCCGCCTCCGAGCCAGTGTCTACGGACAAGATGGCCACCTCCGAGCCAGTGTCTACGGACAAGATGGCCGCCCCCGAGTCTGTTCCTGTTCCCGAGCCAGAGTCTGTTCCTGTTCCCGAGCCAATGTCTGTTCCAGAGCCAGTGCCTGTTCCAGCGCCAGAACCAGTGTTTGTTTCTGTGTTTGTGTCTGTTCTTGTGGCTGTTACAGTTTTGGTGTCTGTTCCTGAGCCGGTGTCTGTTCCTGAGCTAATGCCTGTTCCTGAGCCAGTGCAGGTGTCTGTTCCAGAGCTGGAGCCAGTGGCTGTTCTAGAGCCAGAGCCGGTGCCGTCTGCTCCGCCCTGGCCGCCCGAGGGGTCTTCACCGCCGTGGCCGCCCGAGGGGTCTTCACCGCCGTGGCCGCCCGAGGGGTCTTCACCGCCGTGGCCGCCCGAGGGGTCTTCACCGCCGTGGCCGCCCGAGGGGTCTTCACCGCCTGGTCCACCCTGGCCGCCTGAAGTGCCTTGCCCCCTGCACAGACTTGACCCTCCTTCCCTCCCCCAAGACCACCTCCGCTGCACCACCCTCCTGAACTATTCTGTTTTTTTTTTGTTTTTTTTTTTACTAAGGGGCGTCGGGAGCCGCCCATAGGGGAGGGGCTATGTCACGGTGTGGGTTTTGTGTCTTGTTCCTTGTTCTTGTCGGTCATGTGATTCCCTGTTTGCCATGTGTCTTGTTAATTGTCTGATCATTGTTCCCATGTGTTTCTGATTAGCCACGCCCCCTTGTTATCTTGTTTAGCTTGTTTGCCTGTCTATTTATACCTCTGTGTTTCAGTTGTGGTTTGTCGGTCGTTGTTGCTTCAGTGTTCGTGTCCTGAGTTCCGTGTTCCTTTGTTTCACCTGTTATTTTATTAAATTAGCTGCATTTGGATTCTCTCTCTGCTTCGTCCTTGCTGCATCATCACAATTATAATGTCAGAATTTCTTTTTTAAAGTCCGAATGTTGGCTCTTGATACCAAAAACAGAGGACCTCAGTCCTTGAATATTCCAACATGTGACTTTCAGGGAATATGAGCTCATTAAATAATCACATTTGTTATTTCAAAACAAGACAGACATCAGTATATTGAATTGACAAATCAAGAAGAATATTATATAAAATATTATGATCCAAGAAATTAAGTTAAATGTATAAATTAGGTCAAATAAATATTAAAAAGATATCATATTCATATTATACATATATATATACATAGGCTACATATACATACACACACTATACACATACACATATATATATACATACACACACATATATATTTTTTTAAATAATACAAGGTTTTTTTTTATATAATATGAGGTTTCTAAATATCTGATAAATGAGAATAAAATAAAAATAAACATACACATGCATACTTTTTTTTCAAGAATAGTAAATATGTTTCTAAGAATCTGATTTTAAAATAAGTAGAAATAAAACACTCTCACACATACACACATACACATTCATACATACATTTTCATTTTCTTTACTCAGTTTTTTTTTTTTTTTTTTGCTTGTTTTTTTGTTTTTGTGAGTCACTAACCCATGAGGTGTGACCACAGCAGAGTCAGCATGTGCTGGATGTTTGTGAGGTCTCTGGATGGAGATGAGGCCGACTGTGCTGGGGACTGTGCTGGGGCTGCAGTGGGTCAGTGATCGGCTGGCTGCTTCAGCGTAGCTCCGGCTGTCCGGCTGCTGCTCCTGCTGATGGTCATGTGGATGAGAAGGCGGGTGGGCTGCAGGCCTGGTCATGCGGTGTGTTCCAGGGGGGAACACAGAGCCTGTCGTGGGGTTCCTCCGGTCAGGGCTGAAGTGGTGGAGGGGGTGGTGTTTTGAGGGGTGTCCCTGCAGTGGCTCTATGGGGTGTCCATGAGGATACTGCGGTGCGCTGGAGCTGCGGTTGAGTGCGATGTCCTTCAGGGTTTTGGCAAAGATGGGGACTGCCCTTCTGTGTAGATGGACATGGTCATACAGGCTGCTGAGATTCAGTGTGGGGTGCTGAGCCAGGTGTACGTTGGGCTTTAGGGCACAGTCTCTGGATACTCTAGCATTTATATGCCTGATGGTGTCTGGGTGGAAGTCCGAGCGCAGTAGCAGGGTGGAGAGGATGATTTTGGAGTTGGGGAAGTTGGAGGATGCCTTCTCAGTCACGTTTATGAGAGCTGTAGCTACTCTCTCTCGCTGAGCTCTGAGGTCGTTGGTGCCGGTGTGGATGATGATGTGGCTAGGGGAACCCAGCTGCTCTTCACACAACAGCTCCAGGGCCTTCTGTGTGTTTGGGCACCATATTTTTTTGACATTTCTTCTCGGAAACAGTCTCTTTTCATCGATAAACTTGCCATTGGAGTCCATGAGGAGTATAATCTGAGGCTGTGACTGGCTGTAGGAGTCAGATGCAGGAGGGCTGCTGGGCCGGGTCTCTGTGCTCGCTGGAGAAGGAGTCTCCTCTGAGCTCTGCTGTTCTCCTCTCTGTGTCGGCTGCTTCTCCACGGCTGACAGCTGTATTATGTGGGACTCTCTGTCCTCTCTCAGCTTTCTCAACTCTTCCCTCATTACAGACAGATGATTGCTGTACTCCTCTCCCTGTTTTTTCATTTCTTGAGTTTCTTTCTTAAGCATTTCGATTTCTGTCCTGTAATCCTCTTCTTTCTTTGTTGGATCAGTCTCCACAGTCTTCACTACTCTATGCATCTCCTCTCTCAGCTGCACCAGCTCCAGCTCCATCTCTCTGAACTTCTCCTTCATGTCGCTGATGATGCTGTGTAGAAGGGAGATCTCCTCACTGCCGTCCCGGGACTGCTCAGTTGTGGACTGATGGCTGGAGGTCGAGGGGTCATCTGCATGCTTCTGTGTATTAGGGCTGATCTTGTTCAGCTGGGCTTTTTCTTTAATTTGCAGGAAATCCTTTTCAAATTGTTTCAGCTTCCCCTGAATCATTACAGTCCCATTTTTATATAGGTTCGCTGTTATCGTGACATCTGAATCTGAATCCTCCCCTTCTTTAATCTGCAGTTTCCATCCATTACTGATGCCCTTTCTGATTACTGTGGGGTAATGATGTCTGATCGCTGAGTGCCAGGCTTCGGGGTCTTCTGTGTAGAATATTGTGTAACTGACCTCTCCATTCCTGTACAAGTCTGAGTACAGGGTTTCTGGGTTGTCCTTGAGGAGCTTTTCTTTATGTTTTTTTTTTTAGGATCTCATTGGTAGCTTTTGATGGGTATGTTATAGGGACTGATTCTGTCATTTTTCAAATATTCTGACAGTTGCTGGCAGTTTGTTGTTGTTGTTGTTTTATGAATGTTTATATCTACTGTAATTAGCCCTTATATTGTAACTTAATTAAATCACAGTTTTTGGGCAAATCTTTCTCCAAAACAAAGGTGGTTGATTGTAGATATTTTCTGTACTCACTCTGAGTTTCTCTTTTCCTCTCTCTCGTGGCAGTTGTGGGGCCTTTAAGCCTTAGTTCTGTCAGCCTTCTGTCTGTTGGTTGTCAGCTAGTTGTCTTCTGCTGAATTTTCTTGATCAGTTCAATGTCCTTTTGTAGTTAATATGTTGCAGAAGGTCTTATTTTATAAAGTTTTATAAAAACTGATTGTCTGTCTTGTCTTAAAACAACATTTAAAAAGCAAAAAATCAGGAGCTCATTTTCTTGCTGCTGCTGCTGCTCTCCTCTCTCTCTCCCTCTCTCTCTGTCTCTCTCTCTCACTCCTCTCTCTCTCCCTCTCCCTCTCTCTTTCTCTCTCTGCCTCCCTTTCTCCCTCTCTCTCTCTCTCTCTCTCTCTCTCTCTCTCTTGGTCTCTCCCTCTCTCACACTCCTCTCTCTCTCCCCCCCTCCCTCTCCCTCTCTCTCTCTCTCTCTCTCTCTCTCCTTCTCTCTCTGCCTCTCTCTCTCTCTCACTCCTCTCTCTCTCCCTCTCTCTCTGTCTCTCTCTCTCTCTCTCCCTCTCTGTCTCTCTCTCGCTCTCCCCTCTCTCTCTCTCTCTCTCTCTCTCTCTCTGCCTCCCCCTCTCTCTCTCTCTCTCACTCCTCTCTCTCTCTCCTCTCTCTCTCTCTCTCTCTCTCTCTCTCTCACTCCTCTCTCTGTCTCCCCCCTCTCTCTCTCTTCTCCGGTTCTGTTTCTTTCCTCTTCTACACAACTTGTCCTCATCTTTCTGTTTGTGACCTCTCTTCACTATGTGTTTCCAAATCTATCCCTACTATTACTAACACACATAAATCAAATGCCACACGTAGGACGCAGTGCGTACTTTTCCTGTGTCTTCTAGTGCATTACGTACTTTTCCATTGGTCTCTGGAACTGTCTTTTTCAAGTCATTCAGGTCTCAGCCTATTGGCCCTGACTGAGACCTGGATCAGACTAGAGGACACTGTCACACCTGCCGCCCTCTCCACTAACTTCACTCTCTCACACACCCCTCGTCTGACCGGAAGGGGTGGAGGTATTGGTCTGCTCATCTCAAATGACTTGAAATTTGATCCTTTACCACCTCTGTGTGACAACAGCTCATTTGAATCACATTCAATTACCATCACTAGTCCTATAAAAATCCATTTTGTAGTTGTATATCGTCCCCCAGGTCAACTTGGCAGTTTCTTGGAGGAACTTGATGTGCTACTCTCATCCTTCCCAGAAGATGGTACTCCTCTCATAATTCTTGGAGACTTCAACATCCACCTAGAAAAACCTCAGGCTGCCGATTTCCACACCCTGCTTGCCTCATTTGACCTCAAAAGAGTATTTACTGTGGCTACTCACAAATCAGGTAACCGACTGGACCTTATCTACATGCACTATTGCTTCACTGACAATACACTGGTCACTCCACTGCACACCTCAGATCACTTCCTCTTACTCTCAACCTCAACCTGCCTCAGAACACAACACACACTCCTCCACAGATCACCTTTCGGCGGAACCTACGCTCACTTTCACCCTCTCGCCTATCCTCTTTGGTCTCATCCACACTTCCTCGACCTGATCAGCTCAGAAGCACTAGATACTAACAGTGCAACTGCTACTCTTTTCTCCACTTTAACATCCTGCTTGGACAACTTCTGCCCCCTTTCCTCCAGGCCAGCCCGCGCCACACCCTCTGCCCCTTGGTTATCTGATATTCTCCGCGAACATTGTTCTAAACTCAGGGGTGCAGAGAGGAAGTGGCGCAAATCGAAAGATCCTACAGACCTGGGTCTTTATCAATCCCTCCTCTCTTCCTTCTCTGCTAATATCTCTACTGCTAAAATGACTTACTATCACAACAAAATGATCAATTTTTCTGACTCTCGCATGCTTTTCAAAACCTTCTCAACCCTCCTCCTCCTTCATCAACCCTAACAGCTGATGATTTTGCCACATTCTTCATGGATAAAACAACCACCATCAGCGGCCAATTTACCAAAACACAAACTGGCACACACTTTTTACCAGCAAACGCACACATTCTACCCTCCTTCTCTCTACTTTCAGAGGCAGAAGTCTCTAAACTCCTCCTTTCCAATCACCCTACCACCTATCCGCTTGATCCTATACCCACTAATCTACTTTAAGCCATTTCTTCCTCAGTTGTACCCACACTCACACACATCATAAACACCTCTCTTCACACTGGTACCTTTCCCACAGCTTTTAAACAATCTCGGGTAACCCCACTGCATCAGAAACCCACTCTAAATCCAGCACATCTGGAAAATTACAGACCGGTATCCCTTCTTCCATTCATCATGAAAACACTTGAACGAGTTGTTTTCAACCAGATCTCTTCCTTTCTTACACAGAACAACCTATTTGGACAAGAATCAGTCTGGTATCAAAAGCGGACACTCAACTGAGACTGCCCTGCTTTCAGTAATTGAAGCTCTGAGACTCAAGAGCAGCTTCCAAATCCTCAGTCCTCATTAGGGCTGTGCTCAGAATATCGATACGACGATACATCGTCATGAACTCCTGACGATGCGCGTATTGATACAGCAACTGCTGTAACGATACTGTCATGCTTTTGAATGTAGCCAATTCAGGGCTCGAATTTCAGCACGGGATTGCGAGTATTACGCATTATTCTAATCATTCCCGCAGGTCTCCCACTTATAATGCGGGAAATTCCCTCAAACATTGATTGAGTGTTCAGCTGTGCCGCGTCTTCTGTCTCTCAAAATGGGTTGCTCAAGGCAAGCGTCAAACGCGCTGAAGGCGGCGATACTACACTCTCGCTTTTAGGAGTTAGGACATGACGGAATATTCACTTGCATATTCGGGCAAGCATTGCATTGTCACTTAAGTTTACCATTCGCTCATCTTTTTAAGTCTTATCATGCTAAACATTCAAGCGATTTTAAACTATTCAGTGCTCGCACGCTCTCTGAGAGATGGTTTTCTCTGCATGCATACATAGAGTAAAGCCGCCTCACAAACAGCCTGTGAGTAACAAAAGTTCTTTTTCACGGATTATATTGCTTTTACAGACAAAAACAAGCAAAATGATGTCAAAAATGTCGGTGTTGGTGAGTATCCAACACAGTCGGTTGTGTCTTAAGCATAAAATGCATGTGACAGTATAATGAAAACAGGATCCATGCACTAGCTCTTAAAGTGACAGCAGCCATATGTGTCTGTCATTAATATTGTTGGCAAAACAACAAAAGATAGCTTTAATTATAAGGAACCCTAACCCTAGTTGGAATGTGTTTGGTGCACATTCCAACACTTATTTAATTTAACTCTCATTGTTTTTTAATGTAAAAAACTAAATAGTTTTTCAGTTATCGCAACTGTTATAACACTGTTTATTCAATAAAGATATTACTGTTACTAAACTCTGCTCAAAATAAATTTAAATTCCAAATTGATCCATATCGTGATACGTATCGTATCGTGACTTTAGTATCGTAATACGTATCGTATCGTGACATTGTTGGTGATACACAGCCCTAGTCCTCATCCTTCTGGATCTGTTGCTTTTGACTCAGTTAACCACCAGATCCTCCTGTAAATCCTGAAGATGAAGGGCATCTCGGGAACCGCACTCCAGTGGTTCAAGTCTTCCCTCTCAGCAGGTCCTTTAGAGTGTCGTAGAGGGATGTGGTGTCTAAGACCCAACATCTAGCTACTGGAGTGCCTCAGGGCTGAAGGACCACCACCTTCAACCCAACCTTATGTAGACAGAGCTACCTGTGGTCCCGGCCAACCCAACACTTCATCACAACTTCTCCATTCAGCTAGGCTCATCATCCATTACTCCATCAAGGTCAGCCAGGAACCTTGGGGTTGTAATTGATGATCAATTGAACTTCATAGACCACATTGCTAGAACTGCCCGGTCGTGTAGATTTGCCTTGCACAACATTAGGAGGATCAGGCCCTTCCTATCAGAGCTCCACAACTCCTTGTCCAAGCGCTTGTTCTATCCAGACTGGACTATTGTAATGCTCTCCTGGCTGGTCTTCCAGCATCTGTCAAACCTCTGCAACTGATCCAGATTCTGCAGCCAGAGTGGTCTTTAATGAGCCGAAGAGACTCACGTCACTCCTCTCCTCATAAACCTGCACTGGTTGCCAGTTGCCACTCGCATCAAATTCAAGTCACTGATGTTTGCCTACAGAACAACCACTGGCTCTACATCTTTATACCTAAACTCATTACTCCAGACTTATGTGTCTCCAGAAACTTGTCCTCTGCAAGCGAACGCCGTCTTGTGGTGCATCATCTCAAAGAGGCACAAAATCTTCACCTGGACTGTTCACCATGACTGTTCCTGCTGGAGGAATGATCTGGCCAACCCAACCAGAGCTCTGAGTCTGAAGCCATTCTCAAGAAACTGCTGACGACGCATCTTTTTCTGCACCACTTGATTCAGTAATACTAACACTTTATCTTCTCTTCTATTCTATATCTATTAAAAAAAAACATACTGAGTCAGACTAAACTGGGAAGGGTCATAGCTCTTTCATATTGTTGTCCTATTGTTAGTTTCACTGCTTCTATTGCTCTCCTAATTTGTAAGTCGCTTAGGATAAAAATGTCTGCTAAATGATTAAATGTAAATGTTGTATGTCAAGCACACTGTACGCATACATTATATGGTGTGATCAGTTCTAACAGGTTTGACTAAAGCATTCGCTGTTAACAGTATAATGCCCAGAACACATGGGAGGGGTTGCTCTTCATCATCCTCATCTTCATCAGAGCTGATTTCTCTGGCTCCTCACAGGAAGCATGTCTGATGGCTGATGACTCCTCAACGCCTCTGCTAATGGAGACGGACTTGATAAACGCTGTAATTCATCATCATCAATTTCCGTGGTAGCACTACACAGATTAATCGGGTGCTGCTAGCATGGGGCCTGTCCTAAATGATTAATGCTCATAAACAACACTACATCAACATTAATGCTGATTGCTGATCAGTTCAGATGGCTGGCGTTTCCCCTGATAGCGCGCGCGTGACGGGTGAAGCCGCGATCCCCATGCTGTGTTCTTAGCCGAGCACACACACTCACTCACTCACTCATTCACTCACTCACTCACTCACTCACTCACTCACTCACTCACTCACTCTCACACACACACACACACACACACACACACACACACACACACACACACACACACACACACACACACACACACTGAAGCCGCGATCCCCATGCTGCGCACTTAGCCGAGCACACACACTCACTCACTCACACACACACACACACGCAAACACACACACGCACACACACACACTGAAGCCGCGATCCCCATGCTGCGCACTTAGCTGAGCACACACACTCACACACACACACACACACACACACACACACTGAAGCCGCAATCCCCATGCTTCGCACTTAGCCGAGCACACACACTCACTCACTCACACACACACACACACACACACACACACACACACACACACACTGAAGCCGCGATCCCCATCCTGCGCACTTAGCTGAGCACACACACTCACACACACACACACACACACACACACACACACACACACACACTGAAGCCGCAATCCCCATGCTGCGCACTTAGCCGAGCACACACACTCACACACACACACACACACACTGAAGCTGCGATCCCCATGCTGCGCACTTAGCCGAGCGTCAGCGGCCCGCAGCGGAGGAGAAGCGCGGGAAGTTAATGAGACGCTCTCAGGCTCAAATGCAAATGAGCGTCGATGTGGAGGTATTGAACAGGACTAATTCAAACGAGCAGCGCAGGTTCTGCTATAGGTATCGATTAGCTGCGCTTCCAGACTGAGCGCTGTGAGGAGAAGCAGATGCAGACGCAGCAGATTCAGCCCTGAGAGGATCCTCTCAACATTAAACATTCATCTACAGCTGGGGCTAACCGTAGAGACGCGACACGCGGACAGAAACTAATTACACACACAAAGACAGAAAGAAAGAAAGAAAGAAAGAAAGAAAGAAAGAAAGAAAGAAAGAAAGAAAGAAAGAAAGACAGAAAAAAAAGAAATAAAAAAAGACAGAGAGAGACAGAAAGAGAGAGAAAGAAAGAAAGACAGAGAGACAGAAAGACAGACAGAAAGAGAGACAGAAAGACAGACAGAAAGAAAGAGAGACAGAAAGACAGACAGAAAGAAAGAATGAAAGACAGACAAAAAGAAAGAAAGAAAGACAGAGAGAGACAGAAAGAGAGAGAAAGAAAGACAGAGAGACAGAAAGACAGACAGAAAGAGAGACAGAAAGACAGACAGAAAGAAAGAGAGACAGAAAGACAGACAGAAAGAAAGAAAGGCAGAAAAAAAGAAAGAAAGAAAGACAGAGAGAGAGACAGAAAGAGAGAGAAAGAAAGACAGAGAGACAGAAAGACAGACAGAAAGAGAGACAGACAGAAAGAGAGACAGAAAGACAGACAGAAAGAAAGAGAGACAGAAAGACAGACAGAAAGACAGACAGAAAGAAAGAAAGAAAGAAAGGCAGAAAAGCATTGATCTGATGAGTAAATTGTCATGTTCTGTTCTTTATATCACAGATTCGAAGCATCATTTGTGATTCACTGTTGCATTAAAACTAGGGCTGCACGATTTGGGGAAAATGTCCTATTGCGATTATTGAGGTCAATATTGCGATTGCGATATGCGATTGCGATATAATAAACAAATGGTTTCATGAGTCAATTTGCTTGGTTCTAAAGCAAAATGCACACACAGATTAGTGATGATTCTGAAATGTGTATTTCTCAACTCAAACTAGCAACAACAACTAAATGATTGATAACACCTATAATGATCTATAATGTCATATTTACCTGTGCCCTTCCTGTCCAACATGTAGCACATATACAGAAATTTAATAAAGTTACCAAACAGTATGCGCTGCATAAATTATAAATTATATATAGACTAATTCTTATTAAAGCTAAACAGGTTCTTTAGTCAAGAGCAGTGAGTAATTTTCTCTGTTCCCTTTGTTCTTTGATTAACTTTACTGACAGAGCATTATTGGCTACTGGCTCTTTAAGAGCAGCCGTTGCTGACAGAGACGAGGATCTCACACACGCGCCTCATTCTCTCACAACTCTTCACGTTCATCATAAGACTGCTCTTATGTTATAAAGATACTCGACAAACGGCATAATTGTGCGTGTTATTGTTCGTTCAAGCGCGAAAGAGAACTGTATTCTGGTGCGCGGTCTGTGCATGCGCATGATACTGACGCGCGTCTTTCAGTCAGGACATTCACAGGCAGCGCGCTCTCTTTGACTTGTCTCGCATGAATGGTTTCGCATGAATAAGAGCGGGATCATGTAAGTAGCCAAAGGATGGCAAAAAAAGAACAG
This sequence comes from Gila orcuttii, assembly GCA_026230005.1. Lineage (NCBI taxonomy): Eukaryota > Metazoa > Chordata > Actinopteri > Cypriniformes > Leuciscidae > Gila > Gila orcuttii. Next base: position 728,440 of record JAPDVR010000001.1, on the reverse strand, counting down.
ATGCTGTGTTAATTGTGTTAACAGCCCTAATTTGTTTATTTCATATAAAATCGCAGCATTTTGCGTCATATAATCGCATAGGCTTGACATCGCAATTACGATTGCGATATGATTAATCGTGCAGCACTAATTAAAACTCAATCTGTAACAACAAACACTATAGACATAAACTCGACGACTGTATTTGATCAAATCACAAATGTTTTCCAGTTTTCCTTGATTTGTAAATGCACAAAGATTAATTGTCCAGATTACATAATTTTAACAATTTGAGTGTAAAACTGTAATCAGATTTTGCGAGTTTCAGAGTTTACACTGAACATTTATTTGACCACAGGAAAAGTACATTTGTTACTTATGTTAATTTTTCATCTCTGTTTTTGGTGTTTATTTTAAATTACACAAATCTGATATTATTTTAATCTCCAATTTGTTGTTTAACAGTTGATATGGTTCTTTAATGCTTCGCTAACTAGCAGAAACACTTCCCGGGTTTCAATCACAGTTGCTCAGGCGGGGCATGTTGTCACACTGCGTTACAATGAGCCCTTTAGAACTTTGCTATTCTATTCTATACTTTTATAAATTCTATTGAGAAAACATGAGAAAAAGGTGAATAAAGACTGAGACTCAATGTTCAGAAATGATTAATTATTATTATGTTTTGAACTATGCTGTATTGCTGTGTTTTCTGGTGTGTTTGTTGTCAAACTCAAAAATGTTATTATTTTTATTTATTAAAAAATGCCATTATTTTATACGAAAAAGTTAATAATTGTATTTTATTGAGAAAATATTTTAGTTTGTCTTGTATATTTTTTGATTAGATCAGATAACATTTTAATCTGTCATATGGTCATATGTTATAATGTACCTATGGGGCATGTTGTCACATTTCACTTCCATTCGTTCGGGGTAAATCAAGAAAAAAGTATACACTGTATTAATGAAACAAAACCACATAATTGTACTAGACATATGGGAAATTAACGTGGGAAAAAATAAATACTCTGAACCCTAAGTAGATTTGCACAAACTGAGAAAGTCAAAAAGTGTTAGGTTGTGCCCCACTCTCCCCTATATATATATTCACAGTCCTAAAAGTTGCATGTTTATTGACAGACTTAAATTATTTTTTCAGTCTCAGATTTTCCCATATATGAACTCTTAGACTTTATAGTTGTTATTATGTTAACATCACTGATATGCTATAATAGTTTTTTTTTTTAATATTCCTCAGCTTTAGCAGAAACACAGGCATATCAGGGAGATCTACAGACATACAGACAGATCTGAGACCAGGCCAGCGGTCGGGACTCCTCTGACTGTTCTCACAGAGATTCCACCTTACAGGAATACAGGAATATCTGGAGGAATTCAAAGGAGGGTGAAAGGAGAGTGTGTGTGTGTGTGTGTGTGTGTGTGTGTGTGTGTGTGTGTGTGTGTGTGTGTGTGTGTGCAGAGCGTCTCTTCAGAGAACGACAGACACACAGACGGAGGTGAACAGTCGGATCAAACCGACACACATCTTTCACAGCTTACAGAAGCAGCTCATTAACATTGTGACCAGCAGAACGGCCCGATTCATCAGTGTCAGGGCTGGAGTCGGCTCTAAAGCAGTGTGTGTTCCACAGGGAGAACGAGGCCTACATTCAGTGTCGGACGCCCTTCCCGGGAACACACATCCCTGCCGGAGAGAGACTCTGAGAAACACAGAATATGACCTCATTAATACTGCAGAGAAACACTGAACACATCACAGAAAACATAACCTTCACATGCTGCTCAATCAGAACCAGAACCAGGTCAGAACCAGAGCCAGAAAAAGAACCAGAATCAGAACCTGAATAAGAACCAGAACCAGAACTAAGCTACTGAAAGAGATGCTTCCAGAGGTCATAGATCCTCTTCTCAATATCATTAATTCATCTTTGTCATTAGGATACGTACCAATAACTTTTAAGCTGGCTATGATTAAACCGCTTGTTAAAAAAACGCAACTTGATCCTACAGAATTAGTCAATTACAGGCCGATCTCAAATCTACCTTTTCTGTCAAAGATACTAGAAAAGCCAGTATCTTCACAACTGTGTTCCTTTTTAGAAAGAAATGGTATCTGTGAGGATTTTCAGTCAGGATTTAGACCGTATCATAGTACTGAGACAGCTCTCATTAGAGTCACAAATGATTTGCTCTTATCATCCGATCGTGGTTGTATCTCTCTATTAGTGCTACTCGATCTTAGTGCTGCATTTGACATTATCGATCACAACATTCTTTTAAATAGACTTGAAAATTATGTTGGCATTAGTGGAATTGCATTAGCATGGTTTAAATCATACTTATCTGACCGTTATCAGTTTGTAGCAGTAAATGAAGAGATGTCTTATCAATCAAAAGTTCAGTATGGGGTACCACAAGGCTCAGTACTAGGACCGTTGCTGTTCACTCTGTACATGCTATTCTCACACACACACACACACACACACACACACACACACACACACACACACACACACACACACACACACACACAAACACAAACACAAACACAAACACAATCACGTAATAACCTAGAATACTGTCTAACACTTGATAGATGTTTTGTCAAGTCTTCGCAGTCGGTTAGGAACCTGTGTGTGTGTGTGTGTGTGTGTGTGTGTATGTGTGTGTGTGTGTGTGTGTGTGTGTGTGCTCTTTGATACCAATCTTTCATTTGAAAGTCACGTGTCTAGTATCTGTAAAACCGCATTTTTCCATCTTAAAAATATATCTAAATTACGTCGTATGCTCTCAATGACAAATGCAGAACAGTTAGTTCATGCGTTCATGACATCAAGGCTACATTATTGTAATGCTCTACTGGGTGGTTACCCTGCACGCTTAATAAACAAACTACAGCTGGTCCAAAATGCAGCCGCTAGAGTTCTTACCAGAACCAGGAAGTATGACCATATTAGCCTGGTTCTGTCAACACTGCATTGGCTCCCTATTAAACATTGTATACATTTTAAAATATTGCTGATTACTTACAAAGCACTAAATGGTTTAGCTCCCCAGTACTTGAGCGAGCTCTTAACGCATTATAGTCCTTCACGTCTATTGCGATCTCAAAATTCTGCCCAGTTGATAATACCTAGAATATCTAAATCGACTGCTGGCGGTAGATCCTTTTCCTATTTAGCACCAAAACTCTGGAACAATCTTCCTAACATTGTCCGGGAAGCAGACACAGTCTGTCAGTTCAAATCTAGACTAAAAACACATCTCTTCAACCTGGCATACACACTGATGAAGTTTTGGTTCCTTGCCACTGTCGTCTTTTTCGCCTTTATTCGCCTTTCTTTTTTACAATATTATTACAACATTATTTTCCTGTTATCTCTATAAAAAGCTGCTTTGAAACAATCTGTATTGTAAAAAGCGCTATATAAATAAAG
>JAPDVR010000001.1:707500-710000 GCA_026230005.1 Gila orcuttii | reverse complement strand
CCGATCGGATCAGATATATATACATAATAGCAAAAAATCTAAATACGCAAAAAAACAGGAAAAAAGGTAATTCAGAATATTTCCAAAGAATAAAAAAAAACAGAGAAAAGCAGAATAATCCTCAGAAATGCAGTGTATCAACATACAAGACTTCGCAACAAGTGAGAAAAAACAAAGAGCTTAAAAAGGCAAACATAAAGGAGTTAATTACACACAGCTGGAATAAAGAGCCCATAATGAGTCCAGGCAAGGGATTATGGGATGTGTAGTTCATGATGGGAAAGCAGTACAGGAGACGCCCTCTGGGGGTAATCCTGGGAACTCCGAAAACAAAAAAGTCAGAATTGTGAGATATAAACTCAGAATGACTTGTTTATTTTTAATTCTGTGGTGGAAACAAGCTTCCATTCCCATCGGATGAGCCGTTTGCACAGCCCTGAGCTTCAAGCACAGACTCTGGCAGATACAGCTTTATCTGAACACACTGCTGTTGTTTCTCAGACGCGCTGATTAGTTTGACCGTGACTCGCTCTAAGACTCCGCGGTCACTCATTAAATAAATTCAGCCCCAATCTTCAAATGCAAAGGTCGAAGTCATTAAAATGTGCACATGTTCGTTGGTGAAATCGACGGAATGAAACAGCAAATCCTGAATTCATTACAGCATAAGCCCAGGGCGCCACGCTCGCCCTTCATTTACCTGAGGCCTCGCCGCTCAGCGTGACGTATTAGCAGGGGTCGCGCAGACGTGACCCCTGCCAGAGCCGCTGCTTACAGGAAAACACAAATAACAAGACATCTGCAGTCTGCTGCCGGCTCCCCCGCCACATGAAGGACACGCCACTGTCATACACCATTACAAAAAGAAAAACCATCACAGGGATTAAAGACTTCAGCTGTGCTCCATCAACAGCTCTGAAGAGTGTGATTGAAACTAAAATATTACAATTCTTAATTATTCTATTCGTAAAATAATTGTTTTGCACATCGGTAACTAAATAATTGGATTTAACGAAAACACATGCATTATGCATATGCATTACAAATGCAAAGGAATCTTTTTCTTTTTTTCTAATATAGCAGCACATTCTCAGTCAATCCAGCAGCATAATTATTTTAGGAAAAGTGCAGAATGGTTTGGCTGTGAACCCAATGAATAAATTCAATATTACAATCAAAGTAAACAATACAATCTGTGTAAAACTGACAAAATGGAGTAAGCATTTTTAATGATCATTTATACACCTTGCTGTAGAAAAACTCTAAATAATTTGACAAACTGATGGTACATATTATTTTAAAGACAGAGAGAAAGATATACAGATAGATAGATAGATAGATAGATAATGTAGATAGATAGATAGATAGATAGATAGATAGATAGATAGACTATATTGCCAAAAGTTTTGGGACGTCTGCCTTTACATGCACATTAACTTTAATGACATCCCATTCCTGATCCGTAGGATCATTTAATATGGAGTTGCTCCACACTTTACAGCAAGAACAGCTTCAACTCTTCTGGGAAGGCTTTCCACAAGGTTTAGGAGTGTGTTTATGGGAATGTTTTGAGCATTCTTCTAGAAGAGCATTAGTGATGTCCGGCTGATGTTGGACGAGAAGCTCTCAGTCTCGGCTCTTATTCATCCCAAAGCTGTTCTATCGGGTTGAGTTCAGGACTCTGTGCAGCCAGTCCAGTTCCTCCACAACAAACTCCTCATCCACGTGTTTATGGTCCTGCTTTGTGCACTGGAGCGCAGTCATGCTGGAACAGGGACATCCACAAACTCTTCACACAAAGCCTCTTGGAACTAAGAGGCCAAGCCTGAAAAACAACCCCACACCATAATCCCCCCTCCACCAAACAACCCCACACCATAACCCCCTTCCACCAAACAACCCCACACCATAACCCCCCCTCCACCAAACAACCCCACACCATAATCCCCCCTCCACCAAACAACCCCACACCATAACCCCCCTCCACCAAACAACCCCACACCATAATCCCCCTCCACCAAACAAACCCAAACCATAATCCCCCCTTCACCAAACAACCCCACACCATAATCCCCCCTCAACCAAACAACCCCACACCATAACCCCCCCTCCACCAAACAACCCCACACCATAATCCCCCCTCCACCAAACAACCCCACACCATAACCCCCCTCCACCAAACAACCCCACACCATAATCCCCCTCCACCAAACAACCCCAAACCACAATCCCCCCTCCACCAAACAACCCCGCACCATAACCCCCCTCCACCAAACAACCCCACACCATAATCCCCCTCCACCAAACAACCCCAAACCATAATCCCCCCTTCACCAAACAACCCCACACCATAATCCCCCCTCCACCAAACAACCCCAAACCATAATCCCCCCTCCACCAAACAACCCAACACCATAATCCCCCCTCCACCAAACAACCCCGCACCATAATCCCCCCTCCACCAAACAACCCCGCACCATAATCCCCCCTCCACCAAACA